>JACTOM010000934.1:9023701-9074815 GCA_015832385.1 Elymnias hypermnestra
TATTGCCAGAATAGTTAATATTTATGTCATAGTTAATTTTACTGCGTATGTTTTGAAAATTCATTATTTTTGTTTTGTTAAAATTTAAAGTGAGTTTATTCTCAACTAACCATTTCATTATATCTACTAAACTATTATTTATTGCGTTTTCGTGTTCTGTTATGTTATCACTTGTGTAAATTACGGTACAATCATCTGCGAAAAGTATCATAGGACAACTAGTGACTTGTGACAGACTATTAATATATATAAGAAAAAGTAGTGGTCCTAATATACTTCCAAGCGTAGGACCGACGGCTTAACGTGCTCTCCGAGGCACGGGAGTGGATCACACCGCCAACTTCCCAACTTCGGGCAAATATTGAGAAAACCTTAATAGAAAACTCAATATCTACTTCAAATTCGCCCGATCCGGAACCCAGGACCTCATGTCTGTAGTCGAATATGCTAACCACTAGAGCAACGAGACAGTTAACAATAGTTGTTTGTCTCAAATAATAATATAACCCCAACAGCTTCTCTAAAAGTGTGATTTGTAAAAATTGAAATAAATGACTTTTATTTAATAATCTTTTAAATCTACTTGAAATGGTAACGCGAAAGTTTATATTGAACTATATAAAATTTCATGTAAAAAAAAGATTGGGAAGATACTGACCCGTAAGATACGTTTTTCTCAAGTTTAGGGGTCAATTTATTGATTTTGTACTACTATTTATGCCAATATAATATCATCTTTATTATATATTATAAAATTTACAAAAAAGGCTTTTCAACGTAGAAACCTTTTGTTTTTTTAAACGGGCTTTCAATAGTTGTATAATTTATATCTATTATTCTTATATCAGAAAACAACCCTTATATATTTAAAATAATGTATTTAAACTCGGTTGGAGGATAGAAAATGAATTTTTTTACGATTAATATAAACAAGATATACTTACATAAATAGCGAGTGTGTGAATAGTAGGACTTTAAAAATGTCTGCATATTATTCATGCAACTACTACTAAACAAACTTTGGTAAATTTACACTGCAAAAGAAAAGTAAATTATATATACGTACAATGTTGTGTTCTAGAGCAATAAAGTTATTTCAATTTTATCAAAGAAATTCGTATATCACATTTCAATTATACAAAATCTTTGTTGAGGGTAACTCAATTATATATTTCAGTATTTCGAGAGAAAGTCCCTAACTAAAGCATTCCTTTGACAATTTCTATTGAAACGTATCACAAAGTATGTTGGGTCACATGTGCCAGATCAGAAATTTAATGGTATGTCTATTGTACCTATATCAAATGCCCCAAATATATACAATGACAAATCAAACCTTTCTTATTCTATTGAATTTCACATCTTAATTGATATTATTAAAAAAAGGAAAACACGTATGCACTCTCCCTATATATCTTGTTCAATATTACAATAGTTTAATACACCTTTCACTTGTCCACTTAATTTTGTAAAAAACTGTATTTTATAAAAAATACAACGCCATCAATAGAAAGCTCATTTTACAAACTCGCGGAACTTTCGTCCTGGTATGCCTTCTGCTCAGGGAACTAGAGGAGGAGGCTGCAAATTCAGCAGAATAAGTGCCTACATATGATAATAGAAAGTCCGAGACATGTCAGAAATTAGGTCATCCAGCGTGACACCAGGACGTCCACAGTGGAGGTATTCATCCGGCAATGGCGAAGATCTTGATCCGCCACAGCACCCAAAAACAGCAAACACTGGGTGTCCCCTGCCTCGTAAGCTCTTTGTGTCACTACTTCCTGATTGCGATATATCTGACGTGACTTAAATTAAGACACTGGCTTAGATGAACTCTAGCAAAATCAGAAAGAGCAAACCACCATTAAAATTAGCGCCATGAGAAAAATCATTCATAGAAAACTTCAAACTGTTAGACTGGGTTGTACCATATTCATAAAAAAATATTTTCCAGGGATTTCTCAAAGGAATCACTAAACTTATTCAAAAAACGTTGCTTAAGATGTTGGCCTTGTCGTTGACATCATTTATCTTTTATATAAATACCAGATAACCCTTTGTCCATGTCAACTACTTGTTGACATGATACGATAGTTCTGTCTCAACTCGGGGAATCAAAAATATAAGCATCTCTTTCTTTTTGAGTCATAAATTGTAAGTTTTAATTTTTTAGCCTATAAATACAAGACTGACGTTTTTTCAAACTTTAGCGCAACATAACGCTACACCAGACTCCTAATTTAATAAACAAAATATATTGTATAGTTTAACTATTAGCAAACATAAAGATTATAACATTTTGTAGTTTTTCATGAACACTTAAGTTCCACGAGCCATTTTAGCGTAAATCGACACAAAGACACATAGACTTCCGAACGGGGGCGTGGCAGGCGACAGTTATTTCCGTTAAAAAGCACGGGCAATTTACGGAGGCCAATAAAAATGGACCGGACAATCTAAGGGATAATTGATTCCGATATAAAAATAATTTTATTTGAAAAACGTTACCGTTTGACTGTGATCTCACCTGAAGGTAGATGATGACACAGCTCTCACAGATCATGATAGCGGAACTAGCCACAACAGAAGACTCGACTTCAAGACTTAAATAAATTATAAAAGGCAATTTTACCTCAACCTTTCAAGGATATATTAATTATTATTGGAAGAACTGTAGCATCATTACTAAATTGAGTTGTATACGATAAAAGCTCTAAAGTATTACTAATAAAGCTTGGATTTGCATTTCCGTTGTAGGATGTCTCATACTATTTTTTTATGAATTAAACTTTCGCGAAACTTTCCATTGGCATTTGTTCCGAAGCGGCGACGCCAATTTGGTCGAGTGTCAAAGGAGTTATAAATAAGCAAAGTTTCCGTTTTTCATTCTTATTTTGTTTCCAAGAAAACTGTAATAAAAACTAAAGAAAATATCTTATACTTGTTGGGAGGCACTAATTTACTTAGTGTGCATGACTGTTATGCTTTTTCGCTGGAAATTTCATTTATGAACATAGTCCTATCTGCGGGTTAGGAGAGTGGGTCTCGATGAGTGAAAGAACCTCGCAATACACTTTAAAACCCAGCGGAACCCTCATCAACCGTTGGTTAGACACCAGAGGACCAACTTGCCCATTACTCTCTGGTGTCCCAATTGAGACCGACTCAGTATCTGGAAGCAGGTCCTTAAACTTGCACCATATATTATCCTAACTCCTTCGAAGGTGAGAGAGAGCATTCACTCGGTTCACCCTCTGTCGCTAGCAGATCTTCTTTAATGAGACCATGATCTTGCAAAAGAAGGCGGCTCCCACCCAATATCTTACACTGGAAATCATAGCGCCTGCAAAGCTCTCCAGCAAGAGGTCCCCAGGCTGCACAATCAGCCTGACTAGCAGAGGTAGGGAGAGCCTTGGTTATAGATAGAATTCAAATGTTGGGTCTGGAGGTGTCCATAACCAAGACTAAGGCCTTGCACTTCCGTGGACCTCGGAAGGGCCCCCTACGAGGGGCTAAATTGAGCTTGGGGAATGCGATTGTTGAGATGAAAGCCCAGGTGAAATATTTGGACTTAATGCTGGACGGACGTTAGAGTTTTCGAGCGCACTTCTCCTGGCTCACCCCTTGGCTTATAAGTACAGTACAATTCTGCAGTAATTCTGGGGCAGATGTGGTCTGCCAACCCGCAATGGGAGGTAACTGAGCCCTGTGTCCACCAGTGGGCTACTACATACTTTACCTTTACCTTCTTAAACAATCTTGTTAGGTCAGAACCTGCTTCAGTCTGTCGGGAAGCGTTCCTTGCCCCTGGAGAGCCGGGATTGTGGTACTGTTGAAATATTACTTTAATATCTCATTCATGTCTCTTAAATGGCTTCAGATAAAATAAAAGTGGCACAGTATCTAGAACAGAGAAGCAATATTATATAACTTTGATTATATATAACAAGGAATATACAACTACACTAAATATCGACATAACTGGATGGCTTCTCATCTCAGAATGACACCTTTATATAAATTTTCTAACCGCAAACGAATGTAGTTCGTTGTAGCGAACACCATACACTTGCCTTTCCTGTGGAAACTTCGGAATAAAACAATCTTATATATGTCGGAGAATAAGAGAGAACCGAGAAGCATAAAACACAGGGGCGTAGGGTTCTCCGCCGACATCGTTATGAATTGGTTCCATTATTTAATTTCTTATTCTGTGGGCGTTCATGGGTAATGTTGGTGCAATCAAACACTTTATTAATTATAATGTTCAATCACTTAATGTTCCCGATATCAAGTTACACAAACTCATTAACACTAACAGCTAGGAACGCGACAGTTTCAATAGTCGACCACTCCGGCCGACCGCCACTCGATAACTCCCGAGAGACGGGCCGGACCGTACTTACTGACTCTGCCCCCACGCCAACACAAAGATGGCGCCAGCGTTCCACAGACTATTACACACGGACCAGCGATCCACAGACTCTTGCACTCCGACATATATAAAATGAACTGTCTATGTGTGACAGCCCTATCAAAATTGCTTTGTGGATTTTAACGAGAACTACTGAACTATCTGTTTCCAAAGAAATTGTGCAAAAATACCCACATTTAAAGACTGCCTCATTGGTCTAGTGGTTCGACTACAGACATGAGGTCCTGGGTTCGAGTCCCGGGTTGGGCCAATCCAAAAATGGATATTGAGTTTTTTATTAAGATTTTCTCAATATTTGCCCGAAGTTGGGAAATTGGCAGTGTGATCCACCCCAATGCCTCGGAGAGCACATTAAGCCGTCGGTCCTGCGTCGGATCTCTCTCCGGTTATGTCGGATTACGGTCAAATCGGACTATGAGAGTGAAGGAATAGAGAGTGCACTAGTGTTCTATGCCTGCCAATCCGCAGTGGAGCAGCGTGGTGGGTCTATGCTCTAAAAACCCTCTCTCATATGAGTGAGGAGGCCTGTGCCCAGCAGTGGGACGTTAATGGGCTGCTACTTACCTACATTAAAAACCCAAAAATTTCAAATAAGCAAGGTCGTCAATAACTCTTTTCTCACATAATTAAATCTCAAATTGTTCGTAAACCGAATTTAATAGAATTCAATAATATTTTAATCGACTCCGTTGGAATTTCGGAATTGAAATTACTCGCTGATTGTTGAACTTTCTATTGGTGTTCTACTTAAGATAGAAAGCACTAAATTGTAGATTTATTCGAAACAAATAGTCATACTCTTATATATAATATTATAAAACAAAGTCCGCCAGTACGTATTTGCATCTACCTGATAAACTCCCAACTACCTGTAAAACTGAACGGATTTTCATGCAATTTTTAACAATGGATAGAATGATACATGGGTATGGTTCAAGTATGTAATTGGAAGGGCTTTTTCGAAAATTAATTGATATATAAAGATAACTAATAAAAACATCGGAAAAGTTAAGCTGCATTTGAATCTTTTCTTTTTACATCCTTATACATGATATTATAAAACAAAGTACTCCACCGCGTTTATCTGCATCTACCTGATAAACTCAAAAATAACTGAACGGATTTTCATGCAATTTATTTAACAATAGATAGAGTGATTTTCGAAAACTAGTTGATACATAACGATAACTAATGAAAGCTTTGGAAGCTTTCATCGATAACGCTGCCTAATCCCTGATAGAATGGGATGGGATAATTATCCTTTTTTGTAGATCTACGAAAACTTAGCGGTCTTTTAAGTATAGCGTTTTATAACTATATCCATTTTATCTTTTTTAAAAATTGATCACGGAAAATACGGTAATTGATGCAGGCGGATACAGTATCCATATGATTGTAACACAAGAATACCGTAATATAGTTTCAAAATTTCAAATGCGGTTATACGAACACTTACCTTGAAGTTTGTTCTTAACTTCTGGCACGTTTCATGCGAGAACTTTCATCGCAAATCAAAAGTACTACGAACATTCTGGAAAACGTCTTCAGTTGACGAATCTAAAGCTATAAATTTAGACAACTAGTTATCTAACCAGAACTTATTGAGCTTGTCTTTTCTGATAATAGTTTGAAGTGACATCGCATGTTTGAAAAGATATTTGACTTCGTTTGTTCAAAGGTCTTGAACTAATAAGTCTTTGAAATTGCCAAAATCCTTATTGATGTAAACATTGTACTATTTGGCATTATGGTGTAAGTACTGACTACACTAACAGAAGTGCTGGGTTAGATCCCAGTTTGACAAAATTAGAGAATCCAAATCCAAAAAATTCTGTACGATGCTGGATAGAAACTATAACATAAGAGGTACATCATCTATCACCAGATTAGCTCGTTACCCTTTTCATTTTCTTCTTTGTTAAATAGTTTTGAGGTGTGCCAATTGATCACAGATTACCTCACCAGTATCGAGTATGGTGCTGAAGACACGAAGGAAATTGTTCGATGGAAAAGAATGTCCCATGTTTAATTATGATTACCTTCGCTACCATGTTAGATTGTATCATTACTGCTAAGAGCCTGACTGCGATCAAAATAGTATCTTATTCCGTCATAGAAGTTGTTTCATTCAACCAGGCACATTGAAAACGCAATAATGCGAAGATGATTTTGAAACACAACTCATTCTCAAATTTTGTGAAACCTGGGCTCATAGACAACTCACTTTCGAAGATTGCTAACGCTTAAAAAATGTTCGGAAATGACGTTTCATATCGAAAAATGAAACGTCATTCCCATATATTATTTAAGCATTAACGATCTTCGAAAGTGACTTGTCTACAGGCCATGAGAAACTATTGGCGATGGCTGTATTTGCTGATTGTGTAAGCTGGTGGGATCAGGAGATCTTTTCCCGGCATCCGTAGTTAGAACTATGTTGAGAGTTGAGGGAGATGGGCTCCTTCGAAACCTTTATAATTAAGAAGGAGACCACTGAACGAGACGTTAATTGGGTGAAGATTAATGATTAATCTTAAAACAAAGTTAGTCCCGGACGAAGGAACATTGGCGTCGAAAACAGTGAGAATGGGGGATTCTAGCCACTTCTATGACCCTGAAAAGTATATTTTGTTTATGTCACTCCGACAATGATTTATCTCCACCTGGATGAGTCGAAAGGATTTTTGTATGAGTATATCTCCGGCGACTGCATGCTCATTGTTCTGGTCCTACAACTGCCTCATTGGTCTAGTGGTTAGCATGTTCGACTACAGACATGAGGTCCTGGGTTCGAGTCCTGGGTCGGGCCAATTCAAAAATCAATATTGAGTTTCTCTATTAAGATTTTCTTAATATTTGCCCGATGTTGAGAAGCTGGCGGTGTGATCCACCCCCGCGCCTCGGAGAGAACGTTAAGCCGTCGGTCCTGCGCCTGATCTCAGTCTGGTCGTGTCGGATTCCCGTCACATCGGACTATGAGAGTGAAGGATTGGAGAGTGCACTTGTTGTGTACTATGCCTACCAATCCGCAGTGGAGCAGCGTGGATCTATACTCTAAAAACTCTCGCTCCTCAGAGTGCAGAAGCCTGTGCCCAGCAGTGGGACGGTGATGGGCTGCTACTTACTTTACTTTTATATTTCCGGCGAGTTTCTTCACAGAAACCGGGGTTACCTTACACGTGCAGAGGTAGATAGCTGAACGGGTTTTAGTGGGTACAACCCCACATAACTCGATAGCGCCACACCAGAACCAGTCCTGACCTAGAAAAAATTCGCGTATTCCGCCACTGTACTTTTGTAATGTATGTGTAGATTTATTTATTTAATATAAAGATAATACAAAATTACTTCATTCCTAATCAAGACACGAAATGATAGAGGAAATGGGACACACAAAGCACGCCTACATTGGAATAACGTTATCGTTTGTAGAGCAATCTATTTCATGCTCTCCGTTACCAAAGGAGAATTGCATTCAAACGGTAATCGAATAACATTGGTTTCACCTTGAATATGAGTAAAAAATACTCGTTTACTTCTTCCTTGCGTTTATGGGTTAAGTTCATTTAAACGTAACGTATGAATCTAGAAAATAAATATGTCAACTGTAAAGGAAAATATGAGAAATCCTACATCCCTGGAGCTCTTCTTGCCTTCCAACCGCAATGGAATAGCATGATTGGTCTATACCCTATAAACTCAGTTTCCCACGAGGGAGGACGCCTGTGCCCAGCAGTGAGACGTCAATAGACTCCAACTTACCTTTTAATGATTTCACTTTATTTACAAAGGTTTGTCTATTGCTTAAATGAGCGTAGTATATTCCCATAACGAGACGAGTACTTAACTACTTGTAATACTTTAGGTCCTGTTCCATAACTCATGACAAACTGTATTAATGTATTAATAAAGTTTCATGAATTACATATTATATTCCTACATAATGCAATATATTATATAAAAAGATGAGTTATATAGAGAGGATACATTTTATTGTTTATGATTTCAAATTCTACTTGATTTACATTTATTATAGTAACCGTGTACTTATTATTTAGTTTACTATATTTAGTATAGTATATCAGACTATGAGAGTGAAGGAATAGAGAGTACACTTGTGTACTATGCCTGCCAATCCGCAGTGGAGCAGCGAGGTGGGTCTATGCTCTAAAACTCTCTCTCGTATGAGTGAGGAGGCCTGTGCCCAGCTGTGGGACGTTAATGGGATGCTACTTATCTTACTATTAGGTGTTCCTAATAGAATTAATGCAATTAAATGTGAATACACTTATGCATTTTACTTTAAATTGCGCAAGTAAAATTTGTTCAGAAGTAGTTTCATATTTTTGCCAGTTATTTTTTCAAACAAATTGTAGGATATTTCATTAATTTAAAGCGTTTATTGATGTTGTTGGTCGGAGTGGACCTTTCGCTGGAAGGCATAGTTGACATAATGCTCATCAGTAAAAGAGAGTGAAGGGCAGAGACCTAAGTCTTCTAAGTCAACTTCCTTCAAAAGGGAAGACGCTGTGCACGCTCTTTTTCTGCGACGGAAGAGGTTGGGAGGGTGGACAATTGATTTTGCTCCTCCTTCCTCCTTCCCAATTTTCCCAGGAAAATCGTCTGTAATTCCAGGTTACATTGCATCTACCGATTCTCTAGTGATACACTAAAAGACAGGGATATCGCTGGATATTAATGATTATTTTGGTTTACCAGTGACTCCCACACTTTCGATTAGATTTAAGTCTATTTCACAGCAACAAAAAAATGGGCAATTTAATAATAAGGCAAGGAACTACTGTTTTAATCCGAAAGTTTATGTAAACTTTTCTTTCTTTACTTATATTTAAATTGTTGTTTTACTGGAAATATTTTGCAATGTTTAAATAGACATAGCTCTTCATTGTCATATTCACTTTCTGCAAGAATATGCTTTGTTAATATATTGAAAACAGCTAGAAATCACCTCATAATAATAATAATAAACCTTTCATTTCATGCAGTTATTTTTTTACAAGTTCGATTAAAGTTTTTTTTTTTTTTTGAACCCCTCTTCAAGTGAATGTGAAGGTCTCCTCTAAAGAATTCCACGTGTCTCTATCTTGCGCTATTTGTGGCCAACAGGGACCAGCTATTTTTGTCAGCTCGTCTGCCCACCTCGAGCTTGGTCTGCCTTTGAGACCTTTGCTGATTGTCAGAAGTCACCTTAATTTAGTACAAACATTACCGATATATTAGTTCAAGTTACGTTTGTTTAATAATATTGTTGTTATATGGTTATGTTTTTTTTTAAAAGCTTACGAAAACAAGATGGAAACTCCCTTGGAAAAGAATGACCGCAGTCACGTCTAATCGTTAGTTATAGAATATTAGTGTAGTGAAATAGCCAAAATTACTAACTAACCATTAATTATTTCCAACAACATTCATAATTTAGGCAAATCTGTTTATAACGTGCCTCGAGGCTTGAGCCAACCAGAAGTTGCCGAGTGAACAAACTGCACAGTCACCGAGCTATTAGGCAATACATCATTGTATTTCCGACGGTAGTTAAATCATTACGACTATAATGACTACCCAGATTCATACTAGCTTTTCCCCGCAGTATTACCCCCTTAATCCCCGTAAGACTATGAGCACCAACTATTCTTAGTTATATTACGTAAGGAGTCTACTTTAAATTTCAAATCAATCGTGTATAGTTTTGAAGTTCTCGTCACTAATAGTAAAAACCTTTTTAATGTACCCAGTTTGGGGCTAATTGGTTGAATATATTTCAAATTGTTTTCAATAGTAAAATAAATGCGGTAGAGATGAGAGCGTTGAGAAGTATGACTGGATTAAATCTGAGTGACAGAGTAAGAAATAGTGTGATAAGAGAACGTTGTGGTATAAAAGAAGATGTAGTGGCCAAAATTGAGAAAGGTATGCTTAGATTGGATGAAAGGAGACTGACAAAAAGGATTTATGAGTCAAGAGTGCATGCGAAAAGTGGAAGGGGAAGACCAAGACGAACGTTCCTAAATCAAATCCAGGACATTTTAAATAAGGGCCAGGTCAAGAGTACTCTAAACCCACGAACTTGTATGAAAGGTTTAATGAGGACCGAAGGAGATATGCAAGGATCGTGGCGAGTAGAAGGACGTTGTCTCTGCCTACCCCTATGGGAATGAGGCGTGATGCTATGTATGTATGTATGTTTTCAAAGCTTCTAACGAACACAGATAGTGGAATATAGATAGAACATACATAGATTTTCCTGGACTGTCTCGGAAAGTTAGAAATTTATCAGAATTTTGCTCTGAATAAAAATTTAATAATTTATTATTTATTTAGAATCTCCGTTTGTGGAATAGCCTACACAAATTTGTATAAATCTTTAATTAACTGCCTAAAACTTGTCACAGAAAAATTGTCACTCATCGTAGGGTATTCGCGTCCACAGATATTTCAAGATCATAAGTCAAGAACTCTATTATCCACATATTTATTGTAAATATCTCGTTTCCTATAACTTCTACACTATTTGTAGTCATTACAAATATTATGGAGGATTAAATTATCTATAACTTTTGTTTAAACATTTTTTTATTATCTTCAACCATTACAGAAATAGAGTGCAGATCGTGCGCAATGATTGGTTTAAATTTTAAAATCATTAAGTCAACCTGTAAAATTACTTATAAATATATAGTAATAAATAATGTGTATTTTAATTAGCTATTACGTTATAATAAATATATTTTTCAACGATTCAATAGCACGATAAAACAAATTCATTAAAATTGGGTTGAATAGTTTGAAAGTTCATCACGGTCAAATACTGCGTCAGGGTATTTATACGTCGGAGAATAAGAGAGAAGGAGAGAAGCATAAAGCATGGGCATAGAAAGAAAGAAGAAGAAAGAAAGAAAATCGGTTTTTCATAGGGTAGGTTCGCATCGCATAGGGTTCTCCGCCGACATCATCGTTAGTGTGGATCACATCCATACTGTGGGCGTTGGTGGGTAATGTTGGTGCAATGAAACACTTTATTAATTAACTCGAATTGAAATGTTCAATCGCTTAATGTTCCCGATATCAATTTACAAACTCATAAATAATAATAGCTAGGAACGCGACAGTTTTAATAGTCGACCGCTCTGGCGGACCGTCACCTGAGAATTGTCAAGAGACGCGCGCTGAATTGTCACTGTTGACTGCTCCACGCCAATAGACAGATTGCGTCATTGTTCCACAGACTATTGCACTCCGATACATATGTATTTTATAACACTTGATGTCAAGAGATGATACAGTCCAAGGATACAAACCTGATAAGAGGTTAGTTTGCCTCTTATGATTTCCTTTGACGGCCTCGCTGGCGCAGTGGTGCGAGTATTCGCTTGGCTAGCGGAGGTCGCGGTACGAATTTAGGAAATTGTATTTTCTAATATTTCTGAGTCTAGACTGGTGGGAGGCTTCGGCCGTGGCCAGTTACCACCCTATCAGCAAAGACGTACCGCCAAACGAAGAAATTTGGGTTCCGGTACGATGCTGTGTAGCAACCGTAAGGGGTATGTCGCCTCTTAACAGATTAGCGCGCTTCCATCTTAGACTATATCATCAGTTACCATCAGGTGAGATCACAAACTAGCGCTAATCTGTATGCCATAAAAAAAAATTCCAAACAGCAGCTTGTCAAAACGCAATTTTTTTTTCAGCATTTTTTTAATGCTTATCTGGTACCACACGTGATAGTAAGTGATGATACAACCTAAGGTAGAAACGCCCTAATCTGTTAAAAGATAATTTATCTCTCTGGTTTCTACACAACATACTGGAACACAATCGGCGGTACGTCTTTATTAATAGCGGTGGTAACTAGCCGCGACCGAAGCCTTTCAGGCTGAAATAAATCAAATTAGACTATACAATTTCCTAAAACCCTACCGGGGATGGAGCCTGTAGTAGCAAAGCGATTAATATTATATAGATAATACCAATGAACATGTACTAAATGTCCCGTTATTTAAAATTAAATCGGCCCCTAATTATGTCGGCGTTCATTGCCTTAATAAAGATTGCCTTGATTCGTAATACTGTGGAAGTAATAATCTTAAATTGTACCTAAAATCTCCTGAATAAGTCCACCCAATCCCGTGGCTTAAGTTTACGACAATTGTCCTAATTTCTTCCTTCTTTTCTGAGACAAAAATCTCCCTTGACAATCTGCCTAAGCGCTGTTTGTTGAAATGATATAATGCTATCAATATAATTAAATTTGGTAATGTAATTAAATACATCGTTTTACAAAAAGCATATTATAATGCTGATGAATGAGTTTAAACAGCAAAAAGTTTATTGCGCTTTCGTAGATTTAGAAAAGGCCTACGATCGAGTGGTGAGGAATGATTTGTGGTCAACGTTATCAACGTAGGGGGTGAGCGGTAATCTGATTTAAGCATTGAAGTCTCTCTATGAGGGTTCTAGAGCCTGTGTCAGAAAACGGGGCGTACACGGAGTGGTTTCCTGTCGAAACAGGGGTTCGACAGGGATGTGTTGCGTCACCATGGCTGTTCAACCTATTCATGGATAACTGTTTGACAGATTTAAAACAAAGTATGTATGGGTTAAGAATGAATGAATTACTCATCAAATGTTTACTCTACGCTGATGATCAAGTAATACTTGCGTCATCCGCTAACGAGCTTCAGGAGATGCTAAATATTATGAATGAAGCTTTGAAAGGGAAAGGAATGAAAGTGAATGTAAACAAAACGAAAGTTATGCTTTTTGAACGAGATGAATCTATGATGAATGGCAATATTTTGATAGATGGGGAACAAGTGGAAGAGGTGAAAGAATTTGTATACTTGGGATCTAAATTTACAAAAGATGGAACATGTGAAAGTGATATTGAAAGGAGAGTGAATGCAGGGAATATGGTAAATGGTGCTCTGTACGCCTTTATGAATAGCCAGATGGTGTCTCAAAGGGCTAGACTGGCAGTGCATGCTGGAGTGTTGGTGCCAACACTTATGTATGGTAGTGAAAGTTGGGTATGGCAGAAGAATCACAAAAGTAAAATAAATGCGGTAGAGATGAGAGCGTTGAGAAGCATGAGTGGATTAAAACTGAGTGACAGAGTAAGAAATAGTGTGATAAGAGAACGTTGTGGTATAAAAGAAGACGTAGTGACTAAAATTGAGAAAGGTATGCTTAGATGGTTTGGGCATGTAGAGAGAATGAATGAAAGGAGACTGACAAAAAGGATTTATGAGTCAAGAGTGAATGCGAAAGTTGGAAGGGGAAGACCAAGGCGAACGTTCCTGGACCAAATCCAGGACATTTTAAATAACGGCCAGGTCAAGAGTAGTCTAAACCGACGAATTTGTATGAAAAGTTTAATGAAAATGAAAGAAACGAAGGAGATTTGCAAGGATCGTGGCAAGTGGAAGGATGTTGTCTCTGCCTACCCCTGTGTGAATTTGGCGTGCAAAACTGTATATACAGGAGTAACCGCTGAGTTTCTTTCCGGTTTCTTCGTAGCAGAATAGGATATCCGATTGATTTGATAGTGGATTTTTCTCAGAACAGAAAGCCTATATTTAACGACTCAAAAGGGCTGCAATAGCCTACTTTAATAAAGGATTTTTGGTTTTCTTTATTACTACCCATAGGCTTTCTAGCTTCGATATATAGATAGAGATTTAAAGATAAAATTTAATATTTTCTTGTCGTCGTAACAAGACCCTTGTTTATATTTTGGGCGCACTTTTTCGTGATTTAATATAGCAGTTTCAATTTGCGCAACCCGAGTTTACGGCGGCCTATTTTCAAATTTTTCCCTTACCGACAATTTGCATGGTTGGTAATCAAGATAGACGTGGTTTATTGAAACCGAGGGCTTCAGCGTGTACGTTTTTAAATTTATTCAGTGAATGTGTTTGTGTTACGTTGTTTTTTTAACCTAACCTTACATACATTTCAAAAATTATTTGACCATCTAAAAGCAGTATATCTACAAGGCATAAAATCGACGTTTCTATATGAAATATAATATGGCGAATAAATGGGAAAATTAATGCCCTATTAAATTAAAACTTGCCATCGTTGCTTTACGAAGCTAATATGTGTCCCATATAGAGTTACTTTACGCCCCGTTTAGTGCTATTAAATTGAAGTTACCTTATTAGTCTACTTCGTACACGAGAAAGGTGTTACGCCTTTGTAACCTTTTGCACAGTTGGTACCTATAATATGTATGTGTATCTATAATATAAAAATTGATAACGGAATTTGATGAAATGTATCAGCCAATAAGTAATAAGCCAATAATGTAATAAAAGATGTGACAGTGTAGACAAGGCGGCTAAAATGTCTATGGACAGGCCACTTGATAAGGTACCAAAACCAAAAATATTCAAAGAGAATATCAGAAGATGGGCTGGGATCAGAGTATGGGCCAAAAAGGAAAGCGGGGCGCACAAACAAGAAGATGAGTCGACGAAATTAAAAAAGCAGCAGATTCTCTTTGGAATAAAACGGCCCATCACTGAAACTAACTACTGTCAACTAGCACACTGAAAAACCAGCAAACGATGTGCTAAGTAATAAACATAATTTTTTCAGTAATAAAGAAGACTTAGTACTTAATAATGATGATGTAGTAATATGACTGCATCATTGGTCTATAATAGGGGTTATTATAGTTGTTAGCCTGTTCAGCTACAGACTTGAGGTCCTGCGTTCAAGTCCTGGGTTGGGTGAATTCAAAAATCCATATTCAGTTTAATAGTTTTCTAATAGGGTTTCATTCTTCAACCGACGGATTGTCCACTGTTGGACTAAGGTCTCACCTAATGATGCCCAGTGTGCACGATCTTTTGACGCCTGGCTTATGCGACTACCGGCGACCCTCCTTATATCGTCGGTCCACCTTATGGGGGGTCTGCCTTTCACTGCGCCTTCCGGTGCGGGGTCGCCATTCCAGCACCTACTAACCCCAACGTCCATCGGTTCGTCAGACTATGTCCTCGCCCATTACCACCTCAGCTTCGTGATTTTTAGGGCTATGTCGGTGACTTTGGTTCTTCTATCTCATTTCTAATTTGATCGGGTAGAGAAACTCTAAGTAAGTGATCACTGGCAACACGCACTGTTCGAAGACTTTGGTCTTCTGGCACTGAGGGATATTGGAAAAAAGATTTTACGTAGTTTTCCGAATGCTGCCCAACCGAGTTGAATCCGGCGGTTAACCTCTTTCTCGAAATTTGACCTACCTAGCTGGTAGCTATATGTTATACTCAGTGAACTATCATTATTTTAACTCTAACTCTATATTTCTTTATTAGCGACGTAATATTACAGGAGAGCTGTTTGCAGTAGATACAAAAAGCTATAACCAATATGCGATATAATGGCTATTCTAGATTCTGGAAAGGAATATAGCTGTTCTAGATTCTGCTGTGTCCTTAATTTTTTATAAAAGGTAAATGTACGATGGCACTAAGCAAAACCATTGTATCTTTCATGTAATTTAGCATTTACCCTCAAGTTTCAAAAGTATGTAATAAGGCTTTAGTTCAAATAACATTATGTGGAAGTTTGAGCAAACATGAGGGAGATCAATGAACTAACTCTAAAACTTTGATAAAGGAGTCGTAAGCTAACGAACTGAAGTTTTAGATTGTAAATTTACTTGAGACAATGTTTGATGAGTTTGCTAATTAGATCTGTAATACGCGGTTATATTAAGTTTCTCTCAGACATAACGGTTTAATTTTAAACATTGTATCCATAATTGATACATTTATGGTGACGTAACGATTTTGTAGATGAAGAAGGTGTGCCTCACGATATTACCTGCGTATTCTGCCCGCGCACTCGCACCTAGCGACGGCCGCGGCCGCGGCGACTCGCGGTCGTTGACCCGGGCGGAGACGTTATTTTTTTAAATGAAGTAATGTATTTTTTATGAAACTATCGTTTTATTAAGATGTTTTAACACGATGGCGTGTATATAAAACGTTTTAAAAATCTGATTTTATTTAAAATCAACTTAGATTTTTTCCGTCCCATCATCAAAGGTGTCATTAGTACTATCACGTCTTAATTTTCGGGAGTGGTTCCCAAACACCTTGTACATACTTCTGCTTACATCTGTATAGATGTCAATCAGTTTCAAGTAACAATAACAAAACTCATTGATTGTTCTTTATATAAATGTTATATACTAGTTTAACTGAAAAATTCGTTGCTTCGCTAATATTTTAATTAAAAAAAATAGTAGCTTCACCACATTTTTCACCGAAAAATTACTATTTCTATCACTACAATGCGTATACGTATGTTTATTATATTATATTGCTTATTTATAGTATCCAAGATTTATTTATTTTTTAAACCTCGATTTTCTTTTCCTTTGTACATTATTTCTCACAAATAACTTAATTTGTACCATGCCACTTTTATTTTTAAATATCCTTTCGCCAAAAGTTGTCTGGAAAAGATTACTTAGAGCAATAAGACCACCTTTGTACGCCAATTGCAATATATATTTTAACTCAAAAAATTGGTATTTTCACTACTGTTTTAACTAAAACCGTAGTAGCCTCACGATCATCTAAAACTATATCAACCCTGATTGTCTTTCCTCACAATGTTTTCTATACCTTCTGTGTTGTGCAAGAATCACTATAAATATATCTCTATGTTACTAGCCTACGTCGCTATTTGATATATTTGCTCTTCAAGTAAACAAAACTCAACTAAATTACAAGGGAATTGTATTTGATTGATGTATCAATTAAAGCTTAATAAATTGACTCTACGGCCAATACGTCAAACCGTCTCTGACCCAAATCAATCTAGGTGTCCCAAATGAAATAATAATATATCAACAAACCCAACACTGATATTCAATTTACGTCAAATCCCTTATAATAGCTATTACCGACGTTGTCAACCGCATTATTCCCGACTCCGTCAAAATTTGGGGAAATCCGTTCATATATATTATATATCCAGGTAACTATTAACTCATCACGATATCCATAAGGGGTAGAGACTTGAAATTTGGTAGGGATATTTTTTTGTCGAGTAAAGGTCAGCTAAAAACGGATTTTACAAAATTCCACCCACAAGGGGGGTCGCGGAGGTATTAACTATTGACAAATAACGATATCTCTGGAACCAAAAGGCGTAGAGACTTTTTTTTATCGCTGGGAAATGCTTTTACCCACTGAGTGTGGGACTCACTGGCTGTGCTAGAATACCCACTAAAACCCAGCGGCACCCTCGTCAACCTTTGATGACATTGTGAGAGGTCCGCTTGCACATTCTCTCTGACAAGCCCGGTTGCGGCCGGCAAAGTAGATCACGGATTCAAAGTGGAGCTAAAAGTCGGTCGTAACGACGCCTCCTTCCTCCCAGCCTCCTTCTTCGGAGAAGAGGGGCATCTGGTACTATTTCTCTCTCTCTCTCCATCGCCTCCTTCAACGAGATGATAGCCTCACAGTAGGAGGCAACTGCACTCCAGGCCGCCTCACCGCCAAGCGTTGCGCCTATTATACTTGACAGTGAGAGATCCCCGTCGATCAACGCCACTAAAACATGCCGCTGTGGTGCCCAAGCTGGACATTCCGCCAGTGTGTGAGCTTCCGTATCAACAGCTGCACCACACTGATGGCAGGTAGGTGACTCCTCTTGCCGAGCAAT
This sequence comes from Elymnias hypermnestra, assembly GCA_015832385.1. Taxonomy (NCBI): domain Eukaryota; kingdom Metazoa; phylum Arthropoda; class Insecta; order Lepidoptera; family Nymphalidae; genus Elymnias; species Elymnias hypermnestra. Next base: position 9,041,844 of record JACTOM010000934.1, read on the forward strand.
CTGATGCAGGTATTTACCGAAACAACCATGTCCCGTCAACACCTGCACCTGTCTGAAGGAAAAAACTTTTACTATTCCCAAAGTAAAACTTAAAAACTTTTGGTTGCGGCATATAAATGGGCCATTTTGGCGCCAAACTACGGCTGACAAACGTCACTAATGGCACAAGTAAGCGCGCTAATGAGTGATCTTTATTAAATTTCTATATACATCTATTTGCGTATAAATATGAATGTACAAGTAAGCTATACAAAATAAATAAGATTCTAAGCCATTTTCAATTAAGGCCAAACTATATGGAGGAAAGTCGGGAACAGATATACATTTTGCCTGTGATCAGAAAGTTGAGTTTGTATTATCGTATTAAAATACCCAAGACAGTTAAACATTTGTCAAGGTATCGCTCTGAAAACGTCGAAATTTAAACAATCGTAGCGAACCCAAATTAAATACAACTTTTACCGTTTGAACTCACTTCCAGTTCAAAGTGATTAATTATTAATTCGCGCGTTGAAACAAATGGTCGAGGAACGAGCTGAGAGGCTATTTGTCTTCAATTTGAATTTAATTTAATTTAATTTGGAAATTGCTTCGAGGAAATTTGCTTTTAAAACTTAGTTTTTTGTCTTAATTTGTTATGTTTAAGAATTTAACCGTTTAACCGCCGGTTTAAGTAGTATTAAGAGAAAATATGGTAAAATAAGTTTATGGAATATTTCTATAGCATTTGTATGGACAAAATCACATCCCACTTATCGTACATTGTTATAAAGTAGTAGTAAGTAACAGCATATTAACGTCCTACTATTAAAAGTAAGGCCTTCTACTACCTGAAAGAGGTTTTTAAAGTCAGACCTACCATTTTACTTTAATGCAGATTAACAGCTACATTAAATAAATAACAACATCCCCAGAATTAGTTACGACATAATACAGCTTTCCTCACGATGTTTTTCTTTACTAAATAACGTAATATCCTTGTACAGTCTCTACTTCTTGCCGTTATTAATTACGCTGACTAGGTCATTACAGGCAAAATACATTGATAATAATATAAAATAATCGTCCCAAAAACTTTGTTAATACAGAATCACTTGTACAGTTTAAATCTAAATACATTGAAACTCTTCAAAAACGTTAAAAGAAAAACAAGATACTAAACACCCCTCTTTTTCACTTCACATTGTCAAACAAATTATGCAAATAATTCCATAATTTGCTGCATTCTAAGAAATTATAACGAAACTTACTCTGACGTCGATATCTTCCATAGCAACAAACTAGAATTTAAAAAAGCATTAATAAAATTAATGAATTAGAATTATTGAGAAGGTAGCTTGTATTTGAATCCAGACACACACTCACTCACACTCACACGCACGCACACACACACACACACACACACACACGCACACATACGCACACACACGCACACATACGCACACATTCATAGACAGACTCACACCCACGCCCAATCTCTCTGGCGCCTTTTAGTCCAATAAATAAGTGTAAAATCCGTAATTGGCCTTAAGTTAATTTAATTAGATTATATGTTAGTTTTAAGAGGGCTGTGGATTTTGTAAAATAAATAAATAAATAAATAAATAACAAGATTCCTATGCCATTTTGCATGAAGATTTTAAACGTGATTATATATTGACGTAAATTTACATAATTACCAATATATGGCACTGTACAATTTTCAATTAACTGTATTAAATTAATAAATAGATAGATAGATTAAAATAAAAAATTGTATTAACACCAAATGCGATTCACTTAAAGTATAGGGACAAGTATCTGTGAATGAATATAATAGTGTTTTATTAAAAATTTCAGCTTGATAGGAAGCATGTGAACTAATAATAGAAATTCAAAAAATAGTATAAAGCTCCACAAAAAAGGCGTTTATGTTACATAATTTTATGTAGACTCTTAGCATTTTTAATTAAACCACACTTAGCCGTTTGATGAAGCATAGTTTTAATTATTTAGCAATAGTTTCTATGTTTTACTTTGGGAATAGTAAAAGTTTGTAAGTTTAACTTTGGGAATATAAAAGTTTCTAAGTTTTACTTTGGTAATACTAACAGTTTCTAAGTTTTACTTTGGGAATAGTAAAAGTTTGTAAGTTTAACTTTGGGAATACTAAAAGTTTCTAAGTTTTAGTTTTGGTGATACTCAGGATTTTTAAGTTTTACTTTGGGAATGGTAAAAGTTTGTAAGTTTAACTCTGGAAATACTAAAAGTTTCTAAGTTTAGCTTTATCAATAATAAAAGTTTTGACTTTGGAAAACTACAATATTTATTATATAGTAAAAGAAAAAAAATTCTAAAAATTATTTAAATAACATGCGTTTTAATAAATATTGAGATTTCACAAAACCTGGTTTATAAGGGATTTTGACTAAGGATATTGAATATTAATAAAATTATAATAAAGTACAAACTATGTTAAACACTTCACATATGAATAATTCAACAGAAAGCCTAATAAAAGCAACGAGAATCCAATAACAGAAACTTTAATAAAGAAATAAAACGATTTCGATTTAGAAGTCCACAAACACTTGGCCAAAGATCGAAGTTTGCTCCAAGTTAGTTCATAAAAGTCACTCAAGTATTCTCCATGGGCCCACATTAATCAAACCGTTTGAATTTAACTTCTTAAGGGGGAAAATGATATTGAATCGTAATGATAAAAACTTTTTTATGAGACGGTGACAAAGGTTTATTAAAATTGCTTATTGACATCCCACAGGTTTCGTTCATTCATTGATATATTATTTGGACCGAAATTTATTGACACAAAGTTACGTTTGATTGTGACAGCTCCTGGTTAAAAGTTATGATACATTCGCAGATGGATTTTCTTTAATTTTTCCTTCATGGTGACTAAAATTGTGAAAAGACGGTTTGGACACGTAGGGAGAATGAATGAAAGGAAATCGACAAAAATGATTTATGAGTCCAGAGGGAATAGAAAAGTTGGGAGAGGAACACCAAGTCACGTTCCTGGACCAAATCCAAGAAATTTTAAATAAGGGCCAGGTCAGGAGTACTCTAAACCGACGAACTCGCATGAAAGGTTTAATTTGAATGAAAGAAGTGAATCAAATATGGTAGGATCGTGGCAAGTAGATGAACGTGATCTCTGCCTACTCCTATGGGGTCGAGGCGTGATGCTATGTGTGTAACTTTATGAGGAGTGTGGGACTCGGCTAGAAAGAAAGCTTCGCAATACCCACTAAAGTCCAGCGGAATTCTCTTTATCCATTAATGAAGTCCCAGGAGCTCAACTTTCACATTCGTCCCTGGTGTCCCGGATGTGTCCGACTGAAGGATTCATAGAGGACGTGCTCAACAAGCGACCCGTATTTACTGGTTAGTATTTGGGAGTTGACTCGCACACTAACCAGGTTGTCGAAGCAGATTTTATAAAAGAATACCGTTGTGAGGAAACCTTTATATCTCAAGAATGTGTGCAGTCTATCAATCTAAATTCAGCAATGTTGTAATTTTAAACTCCAATCTCTGATAAATGATGAGGACAATACACAGTGATGAATTTTAAACTACAATTAACCAAACGTGTCTAAGTTTGAAGAAGAGAACTTACGATCTGCCCAGAATTGCATGACTCTTTAACAAGAATCTCCATATCTCTCCATTGGGATCATTAAAGCTTTAAATGAAGGTTAATCACTTTCAAGTGGTTAAATTAATGGGTGAAATAATTATATGAATGGTAAAATTAATTACTAAGTAACCGCGTCTACCCGCATGTGTCAACAATATCTTACAAAAGCCAGTTAAATCAATGTCGCGCAGTTCTCAACCGCATTTCTCTAGAGGCAATCTAACAAGCGGGTCCGTTCCCAAAGTTTCTAGCAGGTAATGTCAAACTAACTCGATTGAAAAGACAAGATAAACTTTGATAAGTTGTCACTAACAACTTTGAAGGACTTCCTATAACCTGAAGTGAACACTTTAAATCTGTAATATACAGATAATCAAAATTGTCATGGAAGTTATAATGTGGCATTTTAAAACACCTCAGATGTTACCTAGTCTTGAGATATTTACATTTTATGTAGGGACTTTATATTTTACACATTTTATGTACTCATATCTAAAGCTCTCAAAGCTATAACTAAAAGTTGTGCAATTGATTTTATCGGAAACAAATTGGAAAGTATAATTGTGAAGGTCGTTTAGGAAACTACAGTCACCTGGATTAATTACACGTAGTTGTTATAGAGCGGACCAAATGATTAGAATCCATTACTGCTCTAGTTCGGATTGGAATGCTGTTTTCCAAGAAATAAATCACTATTTAGATATCGGACTTCATTTTGAAAGATAGTGACCTTGACTGATTACAAAGGTTAAAAGGGAATAACATCAGTCCTTTATAAGGAACAGGATTCCGCTTTCGTGATATTATATATATTTTCTTATTTTATTACTTGTCTGTGATCACACGTTATCGTTAGTAATGGCTGATAGTAAGTAGCAGCCCATTTATATCCTACTGCTGGGCACACTCCTCCTCGCTCATACAAGAGAGGGTTGTCGGAGCATAGACCCATCATACTGCTCCACTGCGGGTTGGCAGGCATAGTACACAAGTGCACTCTCTATTCCTTCACTCTCATTGTCCGGACGGCAATCCGACACGACTGGGGTGAGATCAGGCGCAGGACCGAGGGCTTAAAGTGCTCTCCGAGGCACGGGAGTGGATCAAATCTCTGGAAGGATGGTAACTAGACACATCATCATTTTCTTGTAATTTCCTAGATTCGCCCTACCAGGACCTATTCTAGCAAAGCGAATACTCGCCACCCCTGTAACTACAAGGTCCTCAGTGGCAAATCCAAATTTTTCTTTAAGCGACTGAACTGACGCTTGTACGGCTATTTTGATGTAACTTCTTAAAGGTATAAAGGTGGGTTCAAGCATTATTTTTACGGGATTCGAAAATACGAGGGTGACTCCTCCAGGAACATCTAGTAGGTACAATAAACAGAACTCTACCACTAATTGGAATTAGCGCGGAAGTCGTTTATAATAATGTGGCTTTTTCTTTGTGTATAACTCTTTTAACTGACTTAAAAAAAAGGAGGAGGTGATCAATGTATTTTTTATGTTTGATACCTTTTAACTTTCGACTGGGTGAACTGATCTTGATGATTCTTTTTTATATGAACGATGGTACCTCCCGTTGGGTCCCATTTCCAATTCTGATGATGGCAGCTATGAGAAAACCGTATAAGTCCATTTGTCACGCATATGCTTAATTCAAATGCTTAATTTGAATTAAGCATATACGCGACAAATGTACGAATAACTCAAGATCACGTCAACCGATTTCGATGATTTGTTTTTTATGGGAACGGATTCAAGGTTTGTTACTTGATAGTTTGGTTAGGTTTTGATCATGGGATCCATAAAAAAGTAATGGTATTCTTCAATTCTTAGGAGCAAATTAACTTAATACCTTATCGTTAGTACTGATGGTAAGTAGCAGCCCATTTACATCTTGCTGCTGGGCACAGGCCTCCTTGCTCATAGGAGAGAGGGTTTTTAGAGCATAGATCCACGCTACTCCCCTGCGAGTTGGCAGGTATAGTACACAAGTACACAACTCTATTCCTTCCCTCTCATAGGCCGATGTGTCGGCAATCCGACACCACTGGAGAGAGATCAGGCGCTGGACCAACGGCTTAACGTGCTCTCCGTGGCACTGAGTTGGAACACACCGCCAACTTTGGGTAAACAATGAGGAAATCTTAATAGAAAACTCAATATTGATTTTGTATTTTGCTTCAACCCAGGACCTCATCTCTGTCCTCATACAAGCCAAACACTAGCCCAATGAGGCAGTTGTACATATTTTACTTTCAACATACTGTATATGAGATTAATGTACATTTTATTACACTTAGTTGCTTTAAAATTAAACTAAAACTGTTCGTAAACAAAACCAATACAGGATTTTATTCCCTTTTTCTAACATCCTCACAAATATATCGAGTGAGCGTAGCGCTTTGTAGGGCCTGTTTGTACAATAGATAAAACAAGTAACGAAGCTTTTAGTATGATTTCTGTGGAGTCATTCCCTTTTTGTCGAGGAAATGGTGCTTTAGTTTGGTTAGCCTTTATATAAACAGTAAATAAATTGTTTTCTTGTTGGTCGATGAAAAGGTTGTAAATTTATATTTCACTTTTCGCGATGCTCTCGAGTGAGAGGTGCTGGGCGGGAGTGGCATTCTTCTGTGAGACGATCATCTCACTGAAAGAGGCCCACGAACGAGAGAGGGAGATTGCAATGGATGGTCCCTCATACCGCCGAAGGAGGCGGGCTACAAGGCAGCGTTTGTAAGCGTAAGTCCGTCCATCGTCGAGAATCCTCAGTCGGTTTCATTCGGGGCACCAGGGATGAATGCGAAAGTTGAACCCCTGGTGCTTCATTCATGGATGAAGAGGGTTCCGCTGGGTTTTAGAGGGTATTGCGAGGTCTGCTTATTCGCCGAGTCCCACACTCCTGACACACGGTCGGGGTCAGTGCATAAAAGCATTTCCCAGCGAGAAAAAAAAAACAGCTAACTTGGCCACGTTTCTCTTTGAGTGTCATTTTATTTGTTTTTCAAAAATAACTGTGACTTCTAGTATAGTTCATGTAATTTATTGTATAATTAGTATATGTAATTTATTGAGTATATAAATATATAGCTATCTATTTACATAAATGTATGTGTGTATTGTCTATATTCATTTTGTATGTACCTACTTTAGTACTTTGTAGTTGTAATAATTAGTAATAAGTTGTAGTAATTGTTGTTCTGTTGCTCTTACCCAATACTGTGATGGGCTACTATCTCCAAGATTGTCTGGAGGAGATCGCTCTGAGCGATAAGACCGCTTTTGTACATCTATATTTATAATATTGTAATTCTCTTTCTTAAAATTTTGTATGTATGTGTGCAATAAGAATAAATAATTCTATAATATTATAATGAAGTAATACTATTTAAACACTCATTCAATTTAAATTTACTTTTTTATTTCCATAATTACAAAATAACAATAATGTAACATAGGAGAAAACATACAAGCATTATTTCAATCTTTAATACTTCCCACCGGCCAATTCTTCCCCTCCTCTCGTCAATACGCCCCTTCTCATGTCTCTCCTTCTCCTATATCTCCTTTCCAATGCAACCAACGTCACCACATCAAACCTATCGACAGCAAGCAATAAACTTCAAACTATTTTATGTTTGCAAACGAAGTTTTGCGCATATTGATTAATATTCCTAAACAATGCAGCTAAAAAAAGGAAAAAGTTAAAACCTATAACTTTTTCCTTTTTTCGCTAGGAAAAGCTTTATGTAGGCCGGCTGAAGTATAAACTTACATCCAGGAATGTGGGACTCGCTGGTTGTAGCAGGATACCCACTAAAACCCAACGGAACACTCTTCATCCAGGCGTTGGGGTCCCGATGTTCGCTGAGCAAATTTGCGCCTTCAGTCCCCCACCCCCACCGCCCGGTGCGAGTGAGTAGTAGCGTCTGCACTAAGCCCTCTTTGTCTGTTTAGTGCTTCTTTCTGCAGGATGGCAGCCTAGCAGAAGGTCTGGAAGGTAGGGTATGGACATCCAACCTGACTCATCACCAAGAGTTCACTCCTTATCAGGGATGTCAAGATGTAACGGGGTTTTAAACTTATAGCAGTCATAACCTAGAAAAATATAAATATTGTTCGCGACTTTTCCTTTTAAAGTAGAAATAATATATTTTGTTTAATTTAAAGTCAATATTAAAGTATATTTTTGTTTAACTTAGAGTCCCTATATAGATATTAATAGATTCGTATACAAGATGTTTGTTGAACTGTAGCATGTATATATTTATATGATTGTCATTTCTGAGAATAAAGTTGTTTGTTTGATTAATGTAATCCCTGTGATTGGTAAGAAATAAAACGCCAATCATAGGATGTTCTTTTCATCGAATAAAGCACCAACCACCGTCGTTTGCTTGTCACAATAGTGCACGTTTGCCAGTCGCAAGCACCGTATCATAGGCCAATTTGGTAAAGAATTTCCTGCTGAACAACAGTTCGAATCGCGATACACAATCCTCGTCTGGTGACAAGTAGACGGCGGAGCGTTGGAGTAAAGAATCTGGTGGCATTTTCATTTATCCTGAACCGGCAAATCTTCGCAAGAGTGAGCTGCACAAACATGATAATAATAATAATAATGATGTGAATGCCATGCCACCTTGGCTCGACAGTTTCAGGAAGCAATGGCGCAGAAAGCGCTCCCGAACCTTTTTACCACCGGGATCACTCACCTAGCTCCTAAAACGAGCAATGCCGCTGACCCAACTAAGTACCGCCCGATAACGTGTCTTTCTTCAATCTATAAGACACTGACATCCATTCTGAGCCGCAAGATCTCGTATCACATCGACGAGAATAACATCATGTCTGTGGCTCAGAATGGATGTCGGGGCGGTAGTCGCGGCACGAAGGAGCTCCTCCTCATTGACAGCGTCGCGGGCCAACTGGTTAAGCGCAACCGTCGCAATTTCTCCGCCGCATGGATCGACTACAAAAAGGCATTCGACTCGGTGCCTCATTCATGGCTCCTGAGGGTCCTCGAGTTGTACAAAATCGACGGTACACTTCGAGACTTCCTTGGAGAATGTATGAGGCAATGGAGCACGATCCTCTGTCTCCATGGCGAGCGACTGACGGCTGCCGATGACCGAATCAGGATACGGAGAGGTATTTTCCAGGGCGACTGTCTGAGTCCTCTATGGTTCTGCTTGTCCCTAAACCCCCTCAGTTTTCTGCTGGAGAGGTCTGGGACGGGCTTTCAGTTTCGGAGGGGAGGGGCTAGGGTGTCTCATATTCTTTATATGGATGACCTCAAGCTGCTGGCACCCGACGCTCCACGTCTGAAGGAATTGCTAAAGATCACCACTGACTTTAGCAATTCCATCAGGATGGAGATGGGAGTGGATAAGTGTCCTTCATGTGGAGAGGGGACAGGTATCTCATTCGGCCGAGATCAACCTCGAGCCGACTCAGCTCAAGACTCTCTCCGAGGCTGAAACATACCGGTATCTGGGCATGTCCCAATGTATAGGGTTGAAAGAAGCAGACATGAAGCAGTCAGTTTGTGAGGTATTTTATGGGCGCCTGACAAAAATTCTTAAGAGTTATTTGTCGGGAGCTAATAAAATCCGAGCGTATAACGGCTGGGTCATGCCTGTTCTCTTGTACACCTTTGGCATACTCAGATGGACTCAGACCGAGCTTGACGCCTTGGACAGACGAGTCCGCACGACTATGACTTTCCATCGCATGCATCACCCGAAGTCCTCCGTTATGAGGCTGTATATACCCCGGAAATGTGGTGGTCGAGGCCTACTTAGTGCTAAGACCATGCATAACCGGGAGATATCCAGCCTCAGAACGTATTTTGAGACGAAGAGGGAGAGCCCGATGCATCTGGAAGTCATAGAATGTGATAAAGGGCTCACTCCCCTATCCTTGGCCAACGAGAATTGGCAGAGACCGGCGGTGCTAAGCACCTCTGACAGGGAGGCCGTATGGAAGGGGAAGGAAATGCATGGACGGTTTTTCAAGGCTCTACACGAGCCTCACGTAAACCGAAAAGCCTCCGTGCAATGGCTGCGCTTCGGGGACCTCTTTGGGGAAACCGAAGGATTTGTCTGTGCGATACAGGATCAGGTGGTCAAGACGAGGAACTATCGAAAGTACATTCTGAAGGATGGCACTCACGACATATGTCGAGCTTGTCGCCATCCCGGCGAGTCACTCAGACATGTGCTTTCGGGATGTTCCGCGCTTGCCAACACTGAGTATCTCCACAGACATAATCAAGCGGCCAAAATCCTTCATCAAGAGCTCGCCCTGATGTACGGTCTTCTTGATGAGAGACTGCCGTATTATAGGTACCAGCCGGTGCCAGTACTCGAACGCGACGGTGTCCGACTCTATTGGGACCGGTCCATTATCACGGACAGGACCATACTGGCCAACAAGCCTGATATCGTGATAATGGACCGGGCACAGTCTCGGGTGTTTTTAGTGGATATCACGATCCCGTATGACGAGAATCTCGTGCGAGCTGAGACAGAGAAAAAACGTAAATATCTGGATCTGGCGCACGAGATTACCGCCATGTGGGGAGTGGGATCCACTGAAACCATCCCAATCGTAATATCTGCGAATGGTCTGATCCCAGTCAGTCTCGCTCACCATCTGAGACGACTGGGGTTCCGTGGCAGTTCGCTCGCAGCAAGGATGCAAAAGGCGGTGTTGCTGGACTCGGCTAGGATAGTCCGGCGGTTTCTCAGCCTGTAGCCCTGACCCCCGGCCGTTTGGTCTCCCTGCCGGGGTGTATCCTCCGCCCGTTATATGTATTTATGTAATTGTTTATGTAGATATATGTATTATTTCATATTAATGTATACAAGTAATTATTATAAACTTATTTATCTTTAATAATAAATATATATATTCTTTAGTCAACGGGCGTGAGTGTAAAAGTAGTATAATAATGATAGGAAACCTCTTGATAAGTTACCGTGTCTAAAACGTTATCATCACTTGGTAAACCACTTTCAATTTAAAATGCGAGTAAAAAACCTATCCATCAATTGACGCCTGACAAATGTGCAACATCTAAATCTTTCAAGTAAGACACAGGTTAAGTGTACCATAGTAAACGAAACACTATATACAATATATGTAGTAGCGACGAGAGAGATGGTCGTTTGTTGAACGCCAAAATCGAAGAGATAAGGTATGGCGACGCTTCGCCACGGCTTATTTCGGTCGGAAATGCCGCTATAAAATGTATTATATAATCGTGGTATGCAATTAAGGCCATATGACAAAAATAAAAAGACGGCCTTGTTTGCGCAGGGGTACGAGTATTCGCTTTGGCAGCAGAGGTCCCGGGTTCGACCCCGGTAAGACGAATTTAGAAAATTTTCTGATTTGTCTGAGTCTGGACTGATGGGAGACTCAGGCCGTGGCTAGTTACCACCCTGCCAGCAAAACGTACCGCCAAACAAAGAGATTTGTGTTCCGGTGCAATGCTGTATAGAAACCATATGAGATATATCGCCTCTTAACAGATTAAACTGTATCATCACTTACCATCAGGTGAGATCACAGTCAAACGCTAAACTGTCAACTATAAAAAAGGTTATCTGTAAATGTTATCCTTGTTAATATTATAAATGCGAAAGTAACTCTGTCTGTCGCACTTTGACACCATAACTACTGAACCGATTTCGATGAAATTTGGTATGCAGATAGACAGCCTTAGCAAGGACACAGCATACTTTTTAATGCGAAAATACCTTTGCAAAAAATGGATGTATCCTTATTTTTAGAGCTGGAAGCTTAAATCTTATTTTTTTGGCTGTTGATTCGATGTAAACAAATATGATATTCAAAGTTGACTAATGACTCGATTAGCTCCCTTAGGCGACGAGAGATAACTTTACTTGAATAAACGTTACATATCCAAGCGTGATAGCTCAGCCTCGTTCAGTAACCACAAAATAAAGTGCACATGTCAAACTAACTCTTCACTTAAAAAGATCTAGATAAAATCTATATAAAATGTGGAAAATGCTGATACAAACTCGTTAGATAAAAATTCAGTAACGTCACATGTAACTAGGAATATTTGGAGCTACATTTGTGTGTCAAAAACTGTGCGAAAGTCACGTAAGCTTTTGTATCTTTAAAATTCACTTGAAATCCATCGAAATGGCAGTACGGAGATAAAAATGATGCCTCAGGGGAATGCACGGTTCGCTGAAAATTCACGTCGATCAAAAAGTATTGGGGCATGAAAATTGACAAAAAGAAAAATCAATTTTAAACGCCATATAGGCAGGATGTAAAAAATTGCGAGTCTGCAAGAACGTGCACATTTCCCCATTTGACCATTTAAAACGTGTAATTATTTTTCCTACGTGTTTTGAAGTGAAATTTCTTTAAGCCCATGAGTGTAAAATTTTACAGATGAAACGCGTGATTAGCGTCACGAAGATGTGCAGCGTTATTTACGGTCATTCGTTTGAAGGTAGTTTTGTAGTAATTTGCCACTCATCCTTTAATATACTATTTTTATACTCTTTTCTAAATTTTAAATTCAAAAATAATATTTATTTAGTACTTTCTTATAAAGACAATAAAAACGAAGCATTTTTATTTACAATTCGATATTTGAGATTTCAATAAATTATTTGTATTCATTTTCGACACTTTTAATATTTCAATGACCATTAAATTATTAATATATCTTCTTTTTTCCCTCCCTCTAAGTCGCGAAGCGCTAAACTGTTAGATTATTTTTCCAGTGGGAAGTTTTACAAGGATGGATAAGTGATGGTAGCGCAGGAGAGCGAGATACATTTATTTGTACCACAAGTGAAATGTGGGATATAATTTTGAAGAATCGGAANTGCTACTTACTTTTACTTTTTACTTTCTTATAAAGACAATAAACACGAAGCATTTTTATTTACAATTCGATATTTGAGATATCAATAAATTATTTGTATTAATTTTCGACACTTGTAATATTTTAATGACCATTAAATTCATTAAATTCTTAATATATCTTCCTTTATCCCTCCTGAAGTCTCGGAGCGCTAAACTGTTAGATTATTTTTCCAGTGGGAAGTTTTACAAGGATGGATAAGTGATGGTAGCGCAGGAGAGCGAGATACATTTATTTGTACTACAAGTGAAATGTGGGATATAATTTTGATGAATCGGAATATAGTATTACTGGTCTGAATAAATGAATTAGACGTTTAATATGATAAAAGTAATTTGCTTTAATCCTATATCACTGATTTATTCAAATTAAATAGACGTATGGATCGAATAATCAAACGAACCGTTTTTTATACTTTCTTCTAAAATTCCAGTGAATTATTTTAATCTAAACCCAATAAAATACAGCAAGAATATTATTCTCGGGTAAATTTGTTTGCTGAAGTGAAATTAATATTGTTTACTGGTTACTCGTTTAACTTATGTACATCTAAAATATTTATTGATGTTATATTCAATGGAAAATTGTGGAAAACACTGCGTATACTGTGTTTCAAATCGCCCATCTAAATTACACGTTCAGAAACTAATTTGTTTACCGCTCTAATATTTGCTTCGTTTAAAAATACAAGCTCGTTGGCAACAGACGCGGACGCTACTCTGTTAGGAAATTAAATAGATTTTACTGTTTAGTTTGTGCTGGACGTTTGATTTCAATAAACGCAAAATCGACGTTGAATAGGAGCTTTATGTGAAGTTTTAATACATTTCTTTCTTTAGCTTCAGCTTTAAGCTCATACATTCGTGTAAATTGAAAATTTCCAGATATTACCTTTCAAATGACTGCCTCATTGGTCTAGTGGTTAGCATGTTCGACTACAGACATGAGGTCCTGGGTTCGAGTCCCGGGTCAGGCCAATTCGAAATCGGTATTGAGTTTTCTATTAAGATTTTCTCAATATTTGCCTGAAGTTGGGAAGTTGGCGGTGTGATCCACCCTCGTGCCTCGGAGAGCATGTTAAGCCGTCAGTCCTGGGCCTGATCTCTCTCCGGACTATGAGAGTTAAGAAATAGAAAGTGCACTTGTGTATGCCTGCTAACCCGCAGTGGAGCAGCGTGGTGGGTCTATGCACCAGAAACCCTCTCTCCTATGAGTGAGGAGGCCTGTGCCCAGCAGTGGGACGTTAATGGGCTGCTACTTACCTTACCTTACCTGGTTAATGTATACCTTTAAAATTTCTCTGTAACATATCACATAAAAATAAAACCTCGTGGGCGAGAATCCTTTCTTTCTTTATTGAATCACACCGCCCTTAAAAAGAAGAATTAATAAAAGGAAACAAACCAAGTGAATACTGAGTGACTGCCTCATTGGTCTAGTGGTTAGCATGTTCGACTACAGACATGAGGTCCTGGGTTCGAGTTCCGGGTTGGGCCACTTCAAAAATATTTTCTAATAAGAAATTCGCATTATTTGCCCGAAGTTTGGAAGTTGGCAGTGTGATCCACCCCCTTGCCTTGGAGAGCACCTTAAGCCGTCCAGGTTCTGCGCCTGATCTCTCACCGGTCGTATTGGATTCCCATCACACTGGGCTATGAGAGTGAAGGAATAAAGAGCGCACCTGTGTACTATGCCTGCCAATCCGCAGTGGAGGAACTTGGTGGGTCGCTGCTCTAAAAACTCTCTCTCATATGAGTGAGGAGACCTGTGCCCAGCAGTAGGACGTTAATGGGCTGCTACTTACCTTGTCTGAAAGAAATAGGTATTAAGCGATAAAACCGCCTGTTCTCGTTTCTTTCTCTATTTAGTTAAGTATATTATAAAGTATTACTTTTAGGGTGCAAAAAAGTGTATAATAAATGAAGTCAAGTGTGTGGGAAAGAGGAATAACTAGATATAAATCTTGTATACCCTTCAATCCACTTTATTTCTCGAAATAAATGGTATCTTATATATTAATCCAGTTTATAATCTGTCAATGGGTCTAATAGTTCTGCAAACGATACAAGAAGAGTAACTGTATTATTGTTTTATATGTTATTCTATGAATTTGACCCATTTCTCCTCTCTCCCCCAAAATTCAAATTAAATATCAATAATAGTCTACTTCATGAAGATTACTATTTTGAAGTAGATTACATAATAGATTAGATAGTATGTTTTTATTTGTCTGCACTCACTTTTCTCTTTCTCATGTAATTATAAGAAATTTGTATTATAGGAAACTGTTTTGGTTGTAATTTTATTATTTTTGTGCATAAAATATACTGTTTGTTTCTAAAATAAAGCTAAAATAAAATAAATGTATTATATGTAGTTTGTTTATTCTAGTAACTAATATCCACTCGTGAAACTCTTGATAAAGCTTTACTGTAATAAAACATGATAGCCTTGTGTAGAGGTTTCCTTTTCAGCAACTAAGACGATATTAAATTACTTAAACTATCTTCTAGTGTTTTATGCTAATATGATTATATATATAAACCAATTTTTAGGGGTTTAAAATGTGAATAAATATTTACTTCGCTTTCCCTTAGAAACTATTCCTACCTGTCAAATATTTAATGTTCAATCCATCGTTTAGAAACCTTTGGTATTTAAAAGTCTTTCAGAAATCAAGTTGAATTTAAAACTGGAGTTTTATTTCATTTTTTTTGGTTTTGAATGTCAAACGTTTGATGTTCGTCCGATCTTTCAGGTATCAAATTAAAATGAATACCTTTGTTTCTTCTTAATTTGTTTTTGACATTTGACATTTGACATTGACAACCAACAATTTCTGATCGCAACTGTCATATTTGACGGGATTTGACTGTAATCTGGGGGCGTTTTTTTGATAACAAATTGGTGTTGTTCCGATTTAATTGTCATTTATTATATACAATTACCCATGATAACATGATATCGAACATTAATATAGAAAAATTAAGAGTAATTAAAATGCGCTATCAGAAGCAAATGGATGGGTGCCCATAAGGCTGGCAGCGTTACCTCTTTGGACAGCGATACTTATACGCTGTCCAAAGTACCACCCGGCCTTAGGGTCAGGGCTCTCATATTTTGCGCCTCTTGGCGTTTCCAGCTAATGACGCCGCCGCTCCCGCTGATTTGGAGGTAGCGTCAATGTGAGTGGTGCAAGCGGATCAACACATGTAGCATCCCACACCAACGACCTTCCTTTTTTCCAAGGCAATAACGACATCACCATCAGGTCTCTTACCATCATCACGTGCAATTCCATTCGGCTCGAGAATAGCCGGCACGTTAATGGTGACAAGAGTTCTTCTGATGACGTCGTTGATGCCGGCGTGTCTCGGAAGACGACCAGCACGAAGACAAGACAGACCGTGGTGATCGAGTTGATTCACCCACTTACCACATTTACAACGATGGGGCTCTGTTATTTTCACACCCAGACGCAGACACGTAGATAAAGATAACGTAGTCTTGTCTAACAAGGTACCTACGGATGCAGATGGAAGCGCATATAGGCAGAAACCTGACTCGCGTTCAGAAACAGCAAGGAGGCGAGCCCTCTCTGTTAGATTTTTAGATGTTTGTAATAGATTAAAAGATACATTTTTACAGAGGGGTTAGTCCCGTGATTTTGGAGAAGATAAAATATTTGGTAAATTTTGACTTGGACATGCCAAAAACCAAGCATTTTTGGCATCTTCTATATAAATGTTATTAATTCTATTATATAAAGCATTGCCAACGATATTCTTTACTAAATTTTGGGTACTGTAAGTAGAAGCCAAAAAAGCCGATAAAGCAACACTTGAATTTTTTTCCGATTAAGTTTTGACCACAATTCTTACTAAGTTGAAACATTATGCAATTATCATTCAGCTTTTTTAAACATTTCTAGCAAAACCTTCCATTATATATACACATAAAAAGTTACGAATATAATATTCTTTGTCATCAATGTAATATTAACACATTGCTCTTATTCATCACGTAGATAAGCCGATTAAGTATCATTATCCACTAGAGCTTTCACTTTATTTATTGGAGGACAAAATTAGGGACGGTGCCTGTGAATTAATTCCATTCTATTGACTATACCCTGCCACAAATCGGCTTAGTAATCCCTGACTGAAATAGCTTTATGCTAGATACATACGTAGTACCGTAGATAAACCATTTATAACTCTATTTGATGCTTATGTAACTTAGCCAAACCGAAACTTACAGCCTGGCAACCGTTGCACTACTGTTTTTAAATCTCTGATACCATCTAATATCTCCACTATAATGAAATGCTTTTAACGGTAGATTTGATCTACATGAAACAAACAACGTATGTGATGTATTGAATTGTATAAGGAATAATACTGTATTGTATAAAATAGGTTGGTAAATCTCAAACATTATTTGTAATATGTAAAAGATAATAATGGTTGCTGTTGGTCAACCTTTTGAGATAAATATTTACCGTCTTGGTTATAAGCATAGCATATTAGTTTGATCTATCTCGTAAGGTTTAGCGTTTGCCACTTATGGATGTTTTTTCACTCCTCATTCACAGTAACTGGTTGTAAGGCAAAGATAATAGAAGTATATGAAAAGGGCTAAGATATTTTGCCAGCGTTATCCCAATCCAATTGCCTAAACTTCGTGATTCCTCACTCATTTAACGAAACAAAAGTGTTACTACTTTGCCAGCTCTAAAATTATCTTCTTAAAAAAGTACGTTGTAATTCCAGGGTGTTAATATTATATAAAATACAGTGGGTATATTCAATGTCAACTGTCATATAAAGTTTTATTTATTTACTAACTACTCTACACATTAGTGACTCCTGACTGACTTTTTGTGAGCTCTTCTTAAAACAGGAATACGAAAGGATCCTCGAAACTTTAAAATCAAAAATATCTTTATTCAAGTAGGCATATTACAGCACTTTTGAATCGTCAAATTATATTTTTTTTTCCACACTCTGATTCTAATATACGTCTGATGATGGTACTCAAAATCGGCTTTAAATCTAAAGTCACGAGGGTTCCTTCGCGCCCTGATCCGAGAAAAACCCACAACAGACTCAGTCGGGTATTTTTTTTTACCATCATCATTACAATAATATATTAGTTTACTATATTTTAATTAAAATTAGAGCAATTCGTTCACTCCCAGGCGTTTCTATCGTCTAGGTAATCTTGCAACTTATAATACGATTTTTCTATCAACTTTCTTTTAACAAAGACTTTGAATTTATTAATTGACATCTTTAGAATTAGAACTTTGGATACTAAATCGAACAATGTATTACTTGAATATATTTGAATTTGAATGTATAAATCGTATTCAATTCCAAATTACAGTCGATTTACGACCATACTAATACTTTTTAAAATTCTAGTTACAAATTGGCCACAGTCGGTACGTAAAACTGCAATTTCAGCAGAACTCCCTTCCCGTGTAATTAGTAACAGTCCAGTTCGTGTTTTAATCAGGAAGCAGTCCACAAACAAGTGTAAGGCTTATCTGACGGTTTTATATTAACGTGTAATTTCGAAACTAGGAATTAGAATGGTTTACTTATTTCTCCTCATTATTAAAAGACATTTTTATATTCATTGTAACTAAAATTGCACTTGCTTCTTGCCATAATTGACATATGCTTGGGCCCTAACTGAGCAACAACAAAACCAAAATAAAAACCTTTCAGAATGGAATACATTAAGAAAAAACAAGAGTCCAAGTTCGGGAACATAGAATCAGTCTGCAGAAAATTAAAATGACGATGGATGGGACACATGACGAGACAAAAGTAGGAAAAAAGAACGAGAATATTAACTGAATGGTACCCCAGAGGAAGAAAAAAAAGTAAAGTTATACCAATAAAGCGATGGAAAGACGACCTAGAGAAAATAGCAGGACCAATATAACTACGTACAAAAAGGATAGCTACAAATCATTTGTACAATGACAAGCTGTAAGGAAGTCTGCAGTAAGTAAAATGAAAAGGACTAGTGATGAAACGAAAGGAGGAAAAAAGAATGAGAATATTAAATTAATGGTAGCCCAAGGGAAGCAAAAGAAATGAAGGAATACCAATAAAGCGATGGAAAGACGACCTGAAGGAAGCAGCAAGACCAAAGTAGCTACGTACAGAAAAGGATAACTACAGGAGGAAGTCATGTGTAGAAGTTTGCAGTAAATTAAAATGGAAAGATGAAACGAAAGGAAGAAAAAAGGACGAGAATATTAACCTAATGGTACCTCCAATAAAACCATGGGAAGAGGACCTGCAGAAAGTAGCAGGACCAATATAGCTGCGTACAGAAACGGATAGCTACAGAAGGAAATTATTTGTAGAATGACAAGCTGTAAGGAAGTCTGCAGCAAATTAAAATGAAAAGGACTAGTGATGAAACGAAAGTGAGAAAAAAGAATGATAATATTAACTAAAAAATGAATGCCCCAGGGGAACAAAAAAAGTAAAGGAATACCAATGAAGCAATTGGAAGACGACCTGTAGAAAGCAGCGGGACCAAAATAGCTTCGTACATAAAAGAATAGCTACAGATGGAAATCATTTGTAGAATGACAAGCTGTAAGGAAGGAAAAACCTAATTCGGAGAGCATACTTTAAGTTACAAAGATTTTTAAACATTACAGGTTTATTTATTTTAATGTAATGATAAAAGTCAATTGTGGTACCGGTTATGATGTGAGGACTGAAGCCTGGACTAGACTAAATCTGTGTTTCTACTGACCTTTTGGTTATGTGATTCACTTTTTATCAAACATAAATATAGACGAATTGGCAATAGCTGCTAGATCAATGGTGAATTTGGAACTATACTAATATTATAAACCTTGAACACGCTTATTTCAAGAACTACTGGTCTGATTTGGATTTTTTTTTAGTTTTAGATTTGTTAAAGAAGGCTGTAGGCTATATGTCATCACGCTACGACTAATAGGAGTAGTGCACCAATGAAAAATATTTCAAAGTTTGGGCTATTTCCTTTTTAGAACTTACGCTGCATGTGCTGGGTAAACAATTACAGTTTTGCAAAAGTCATGTATTACACAATAATTTCCCTTTAAAATTTCTACAAAAATAGGTATGACAAGATAAGTCTATCTTTTAAGGTCTTTTAAGGACTCCCTATAAACATTTTTAATGCTAACCATATTTTTTCCCTCGGTCTCTCTTATGATATGCACATAGAGATGCGCGGATCAGCTTTCAATTTTATTACAGAAAATATAAGACAATCTCCATTTTTAACATAATTCGACTACAGATTAGTTGTGTTATTTTAACGTGTTGTTTTCTTGTTTATATCGTTTCGTTATTTGTGTAAATTTCAGAAACTCCACGACTACATTGCATTCAAATTTGGTCACGAACCGGGAACTGTATAAACCAAAAGACAAAAACAAAAATCATTTCGCAAAGAGGCGCAAAATGAAGATTAATTCAGTGTGAAACTTTACGAAATTTCGTTAGCATGATCATAAATCAAGTTTGACCTTTAAAAGTTTACACAATATTAAAATTTGTCATGTCCTCTGTCATCAAAACGAAACTCTCAAAGTACTGTCAACATTTTAATGATCCACTAAGTTTAATTTATTGGAGAATTTACGCGTCTCATTATATAAAATGAAGACTAGGTTTAATATTTATTAATATATAAACATTTAATAAAATAGACAGAGAGTTTATAGAGCACTGTTATTAGTATCACATCAATACAAATATTAGAAGGCTGCAAATTTTGTTAATTTGTTCAGTTGAAAGGGCGAATCTAAGGAATTATTAACTCTATTTTTCGATAGCCTTTTTTTTGGGAAACGCTACAGACCGATACGGGGGTACCGTACAGTGTCCTGGACAGCAGCGACCCTTTTCGCGGGTGATCTCCCATGGAAGCTAAAGGCTGAAGTCCTCGCGGCCGCAGTGCAGAGTAGCCGCGAGAACTAGACGGGACTTACCAGACGCTGACGAGGTTAGGAGTATTAGGCTTCTAACTAACAGAGCCTTGATCCAAAGATGGAAGGAAGACCTTGAGTCTCCAGTAGCCGGCAGGGCCATTGTGGGGTCGATACGCCCTCATTTGGAGAAATGGCTGGGCACGGGTCACTTTCCTACAGATTGCTACAGGTGCTTACCAGTCACGTTGCTTCGGCAAATACCTGTTCGAAATTGTAAGATATGAAGGATCTGCCATCTGCCACGAATGCGGTGCCCCTGTGGACACAGCGCAGCACACGGTAGCAGAATGTCTCGCCTGGGAACCGCAGCGACATCGCTGACGTCGCTGATCGGCACCGACCTCTCAGTGGCAGGTATTGCGGATACAATACTCGTCAGTGAGCAGAACTGGAGAACGGTTGCCTCCTTTTGCGAGACCATCATCTCGCTAAAGGAGGCAAGGCAAAGGGAAAGAGTGAATGCCGCCGAGACACTCCAGTCCCGACGGAGGGGAGTAGGAACCAGACGGATGATCCTAAACCTCTCCCCTTATAGAGAATCTGTAATCCGGCTACATCTGGTGAGCCAGAGATGAATGCCCCAACGAACCTCTGGCTCCCCATGCATGTATGACGACGGACTCCGCTGGGTTTTAGTGGGTATTCTGGCAATTCCAGCGAGTCCCACACTCCGTGCGTAAATTTCTCAGCGAAAAAAAAAGAAGACTATATAATATCACACAACAACCTATAAGAATGAAACATCAAAGCAAAATGATGTAAAAGAAACGGGAATAATTAATTCCTTTTGATTGCTTCAATTACAAACGCTAAGTAAACTGTTAAAGTAACGTAAATATCTTGTATGGCGAAATTATTCCTCTAAAAGTGATATATAAAATACTCCTACATAGCATATGTCTATCTTTTAAGGTTAACTCACTATAACCTATGGTAATCAAATTTACTTTATTAAGTGACGCAGATGAAATGGCGCGATTTGGCTATCAATTTATTTATTTATCAGGAACGTTCACAACACATTGAACATTTACAATAAACTTAAGACAATCACACTTATTCTGATATTAATGCCATTTACAATTTTATCTCGTCAAGAGAAGAGTAACGTCGTCCTTTTATGGGCCTCTTCAGTTTAGGGAACAAGAAAAAGTCACAGGGGGCCAGATCTGGGGAATACGGTGGCTGCGGCATCATTAGTGTGTTGTTTTTGGCCAAAAAGTCGCGCACAAGCAACGATGTGTGAGCAGGGGCGTTATCGTGGTGCAAAAGCCAATTTTTGTTCTTCCACAAATCCGGGCGTTTCTGGCGGATTGCTTCGCGCAAATTGCGCATAACTTGCAGGTAATATTCCTTATTGACCGTTCTTCCCTGTGGCAAGAACTCATGATGCACCACGCCCCTGCAATCAAAGAAAACTGTCAGCAAAACTTTCACATTCGATCGAACTTGGCGCGCTTTTTTCGGTCTTGGTTCGTGCGGCAGCTTCCATTGAGATGATTGAGCTTTGGTTTCCACGTCATAACCATAAACCCACGATTCGTCACCAGTTATGACCCTCTGGAGCAAATTTGGGTCGTCGCGGACAGAGTTTAACATCTCATTAGCAATGTTCATGCGATGCTGTTTTTGGTCACAATTGAGCAATTTTGGTACGAATTTCGCGGCGACCCGTCTCATGCCCAAATCATTGATAAAAATCGAATGGCACGAGCCAATCGATATGTTTAGGTCCTCAGCAACTTCTCTAACGGTGATTCGACGATTGGCCAATACCATTTTCTCCACTTCATTAATTTTTTCGTCTGTTGTTGAAGTGCTCGGGCGTCCGGCACGCTCTTCGTCGTTCACATCTTCTCGGCCTTCTGAGAACATTTTGTACCACCGATAAACGTTGCTTCGGTCCAAGGTAGCTTCTCCGTATGCCACAGTCAACATTCGGAATGCATCCGCGCACTTAATTTCGTTTTTCACACAAAATTTGATACAGGTTCTTTGATCCATTTTTTTGAATAGGTAAAAATCGAAGACGATCCAAAACACGTGCAAGCAAAGCAGCTGTCAACAATTAAATGAACATTCAAAATGGCCGGGCTTTGTCGGCATAAGTGAGAGACATGAGTACCAATATAACGCCACAAAAAATTCGAAATTCGAATATACGTAACCCGCGAAAATTCAAAATTCGCGATACTTTTTGAACACACCTCGTACATAGACAAGAAAACACAGACTAACGTATTTAATAATAATAAAACTTTCTAATACAATTTAAGTACAAAACTACAGCTACTTAAATTAAATTAATAAATAATTGAAAAAATAATCGCAAACAACATATTTTACTTTAAACTCGCTGGAGTGTTTGTTCCGAATTAATATATTATTTAAATGTAAGACAATAACATTAAAGAACGACTTACAATCTCAAGTTATCAGGGTTCCATCACGTCCTGTTTATCTTCTAAGTAGTCCTTCAAATTATAGAATGATTTCTCGATTCGTTTGCTTTTAGTAAAAGATTTAAATTTATTTAGTGACATCTTTGTGACTTTTTCTGTGAGTTTGTTATAGAAACGTGTACAGTTACCATTAAATAACTTGTCAATTTTATGTAGCCTACTAGAATTTACAGGGATTTTATTTTTATTTCTTAAGTTATATGAAGTGCATTCAGTTTTTTCCTAAAAGAGTTGATATTGTTATGGATATAGATACAACAAGGTTGTTAATGTGGTGAGTGGGTGAATCAATTCGGTCACCACGGTCTGTCCTGTCTTCGTAGCGCTGGTCTCTTCTCCCGAGACACGCTGGCATCAACGACATCATCAGAAGGACCCTTGTCACTATTAACGTGCCGGCTAGTCTCGAGCCGAACGGAATTGCGCGTGATGATGGTAAGAGACCTTATGGTATGGCGTTGATACCTTGGAAAAAGGAAGCTTGTTACTTAAATTATAATAATTGTAGCTATTAAAAACTAACAGGGAATGGTAGTTTCTTCATAAATAAGATAATTAAGAAAATATATTTGGCGACAAACGCTGCCATTGGTGTTTTGTCGTAATAGCCTCATTAGCGAAAAATGTGTAAAACATCGTAAAAGTTTGTCGAGTTCTCAATTTTTAATCAACGTTAGCTATCAGTTATTGTGTTTGTGTTTTCGATAGTCGTGTCGGTAAAAAGGGCTGCTCTGCGATACAAAGCTAAGTGTATTTCTTTAAATTAAATTGCTTTTTATATTTTATGATAATGGATGTTGATGATGTATTTTATTGTAATTTAAATTAAATATAACATGGATAAAAAAAGAGTAAAAGGCTATAGAGTTTCTTGTCGGATTCTTCTCTGTATTCGCTTAGGTTAAGAACCGGTGGTAGAGCCTTTGACAAAAGAGCTTGAATTTACTGGAAGTGAAGAATATTTTAGTTTGGTTATTGAGTTTTATTATGAAATCCGTTTTAACATTTATTCAAAAATTGTTCAAATTATGAACATATTATTAATTTACTAATTATATTACTGATTATTGCTCTCTTTCTGACACTCGCATTATCTCACATTGACGCTACCTCCAAATCAGCGGGAACGGAGGTGTCATTAGCTGAAAACGCTGATAATAATAAGTTTATTCAAAGGCAGTACACCCAGTAAAATTTTACAATAAAATAAAATTAATAAAGTAAACTAAAATCTAAAATTAAAATACTTAATTCTAATTAATATTTAAAAGCACTTTTTATTTCTATTTTTATGAAGAGATAGCCAATATGCACACATAGGGTTAGTTGTATCGTGACAAACCGTTTCCAAGATACTATTACGTGTTGTTCTAATTCTCTCCCAGAAGGAAGCTACACGTATCCTGATAACGGCATAAAAGTCGGGCACCCCCGCTTCGACAAACATGCCAGATGCACTGCAATAAAGAGGCAAACCCATCAAGATACGAAAAGCATTATTATACTGAGCCAAGGATACATTGGGATCGTGGGATCATGAGGTTAAAAGTTTTTTTAAAGACATTTCATCTCGCTTAGTAGATGTCACCCGTGGCCCTAAAGCCGGGTGGTAGTTCGGACAGCGTATAAGTATCGCTGTCGAAAGAGGAAACGGTTCCAGCCTTATGGGTACCCATCCATTTGCCTCTGATAGCGCATTTTATTTACTTATATTTTTATTTTCATAGTTTCATACAACAAGTTTTCTAATATGTATACGCTATTATTTTTACTAAATAGATAGTTAATTATATAATTCTTTTAATATGCAGTTATTAAAAAAGTTCTTTTTCCTAACTACTGCGTTTAAACTACGTCACTTGAGTCGTACACTGTCGAGTACGTTCTCAGCTAGTCTCAAGTGTCCTCCACTTTAACAGCTCCACTATGAACTGGTTGTTAGCGTACGTTTAAGAAACGTTTTCTGAAACGTTAAGAACATTGTACGTATGTTTTCGTAGATTTTCGTAAAACAAATTCAAATTATTTGAAATAAAAACGTCTTTAGGATTGTTTGAAAGTCGATGAAACGAAAAAGTGAGGTACCGAAAAAGCGATGAAACAAATAGGCCATGAAACGAAAGAGCCATGAAACGAAAAAGCGATGCAACGAAGACGCGATTCAACGAAGCAGCGATGCAACGAAGAAGCGATTCAACGAAGAAGCGATGCAACGAAAAGCGATGTAAAAAACAGCGATTTAACGAAAAAGTGAGGTAAGTGATGAAGTCTAAGGTGGAATCGCATGTACCTGGTAAGAGGTATGCTTTAATTGATAATAGATTAGCACTACACTGAATTCTCACCTGATGTTAAGCGATGATAAAGTCTAAGGTGGTAGCGTATTTCATTTCATTTAATTTCTACTACGTTTGAATTTCACACAAGATTTTGTTATTTTATTCCAGTAGGTTTTTACAGTACTTATGGATGGTCAAGTATATTTTTTTTGTTAATTATTTCCAATGTGTGACTATAATAAAGGATGTGCAGATTAAAGTAAGACGTGATGGGACTTTTGGACACTGTATACCGGAAGCCTACACACACGGACCGATACTTGTTCGGATCGTCTCAACATCACCCACGTCACCTCGCTTCGGTTGGAATTGCTTACACAAATCGTTCTTACGACTTATTCGACGAGTCTCACATATAGAGATAGACCATATGAGCAAGGTGCTACGTTGGAACAGACATCAGTTACCAAAAAAGACGATCTCACAGAGACGCGACAACCATTCTTTTGAGGTAGAAAGGCGGAAGCCTTACTTACCGTTTGTAAAAGGAGTGACTGACAAGATAGGTAAAATGTTTAAATCTAATTAAAATATCAATACCGTCTTCACTCCCTTACAAAAGATAAGTGATAAGAAGCTAAGCCACGTTATATGTAACCAAAAATAAAGATAGATAATCTCAGAAACATGACAAATTGCACGCATCATCTTGTATAGAATTTTGATGAACGAGTTTCTATCGTAGCTCAAATATGAAAAATATTGTAACTGACAACACTAAGATTGCCGGGTAAAGGTAGCACGGCTAGCTGCTACTGGCAACACCAGAATTGTCGGTTAACTTCCAGAGTTGTGTGCCAACCTACAGAACATAATGGCGGAGATTGGCTATATTGATTAGAGTTGTGTTCCAACCTACAGAACATAATGGCGGAGATTGGCTACATTGATAAGAGTTGTGTGCCAACCTACAGAACATAATGGCGGAGTTTGGCTACATTGATTAGAGTTGTGTGCCAACCTACAGAACATAATGGCGCAGATTGGCTACAATAATTAGAGTTGTATGCCAACCTACAGAACATAATGGCGGGTTAACAGTGGTATATAAACGCCTGGAAATTAAACTGGAACACAGTTTGTTCGTGAATACATTGCTAGTAACAGTGAAAGTAGTAGTGCAAGTAAGAGTTAATAATAGTGCTAGTTCGACTTCATCAGGAGCTATTTCTAAGTTGTTTGATTATAAATTGTAATTATTCCTGTAGTATTGTAATGTTCTGCGTAATTGTAATTTTAATTATTGTAATTGTAATGTTGTTTAACATATATAAAAGAAATTATGTATGGGTTAAGAATGAATGACTTACTCATCAAATGTTTACTCTACGCTGATGATCAAGCAATACTTGCGTCATCTGCTAATCAGCTACAGGAGCTACTAAATATTATGAATGAAGCTTTGAAAGGGAAAGGAATGAAAGTGAATGTAAAGAAAACGAAAGTTATGCTTTTTGACAGAGATGAATCTATGATGACTAGCAATATTTTAATAGATAGGGAACAAGTGGAAGAGGTGAAAGAAGTTGTATACTTGGGGTCTAAATTTACAAAAGATGGAACATGTGAAAGTGATATTGAAAGAAGAGTGAATGCAGGGAATATGGTAAATAGTACTCTGCACGCCTTCATGAATAGCTAGATGGTGCCTCAAAAGGCCAGACTGGCAGTGCATGCAGGAGTGTTGTTGCCAACACTTATATACGGCAGTGAAAGTTGGGTATGGCAGTATGCTTAGATGTTTGGGTATGTAGTGAGAATGAGTAAAAGGAGGCTGACAAAAAGGATTATGAGTCAAGAGTGAATGCGAAAGTTGGAAAGGGAAGACCAAGGCGAACGTTAATGGACCAAATCCAGGACATTTTAAATAAGGGCCAGGTCAAGAGTAGTCTAAACCGACGAACTTGTATGAAAGGTTTAATGAGAATGAAAGAAGCGAAAGAGATATGCAAGTGGAAGGACGTGGTCTCTGCCTACCCCTATGGGAATGAGGTGTGATGCTATGTAAGTATGCAATGTTAATAAACAAATTGAATTGATCGTTATTATATATTCAAAATCTCCATGCAAACACGGAATTAACATTCTAAGTAGTAAAGCGTGGAGGAAAAGCTATTTCCCACGTGCAAGAGTAACAAAGGTTCCGTAAATTTACTGAATTTTAAAGTTTTTACATTCCAAAAACTTCATCGGTGCAGCTTGAAAAATAGTTCCCTACTAACTAAAACTCGTTACTTTGGTATGGCGAACCATATTTTGTACCAACGTCAAATTGTTATTTCTTGAGACAAGTGTAGAATTGAAGTAGTTCTGCTTTCTCTAGAAACTATAACCTTTAAGAAATATCATTATGACATTAAGATACACCGACATAAACAGAAATTAACAATAAATATTGAAAACGTAACTACTTTCTAAGAATGGACTGGCCTTTGTTAAATTTTAGTCGTAATAACGAAAGCGAAAAACAGGTACAATGAAGACTAATAATATATTTTCTCAAAAATGCTAAGGGAACTTTAAGGTATACGCTTTTCGATATGCTAATCGACTCAATTACAACTTAGTATCTAACGGGATTTTTATTTAGCTGGGAGGCAGGGATTGTGGGACTCGCTGGCAAGGCCAGAATACCCAAAAAAAAACCAACGACACCCTCCTCACACAGAATTGGGAATGTCAGAGGCTCCCTTGCACATTCAGCCTGACACTGCCGGATGAAAACGACTGAGGATGTTCAAGGAGAAGACAAGAAACGTTCGTTAAGACGCCTCCTGAACCTGCTCCACTGCCTTCTTCAAAGAAATGATTGCCTCGCAGAAAGAGGCTACTGCATACCATCTTATCCGTCAAGCAAGGCGCCTACTATACTTGACAGTAAGAGATCCGCTCCGACCAGGGACACCAGAGGATAGTATCTGACGGCCTCGCTTTGTGTTCTGTTAATCTCGGGCCCTCAATGTTTTTAAAAGAAAACACTACACTGGCTAGAAACTTTGTTCATTAAATGTTTATATGATTTTATGATTCTCACAACTTTGACAGTTTACTAGAATCACTTTATTTCGCGACTCGCGAGGAGCTTCAAAAGGTCTATCGGCAAGTATATGGTCAAGACCATAGCCTTATTACTAGTCCTGACCGGTAGGCAGAAACCAGGTCCGTAGTCTTGGACAGTAATTCGATAGCAGTCGATAGTTGCAGGTCAGCGTTATTAATATAAAATTTAGGGATTTAAAAGTTCGTTTTGCTATCAAAGTTCCCGGGTTCTATTTTAAACAGTATAAATTTATAAAATTACATTTTGATTTATCAGTCTAGACTGGCGAAAGGCTTCGACGTCTACTCGTTACCGCCCTACCTACAAAAACGTGCTGCTAAGCAAACATTAGCATTTCAATGCGATGCTCTATAGAAACCATAATAAATAAATTACCTCTTTATCATATCACTAGCAAGCCGATAGATTTATTTTTTTTACGAGAAAAATTTATTTCACTTAGTTTTTAATTACTTCCTATCAGTTTATTAGATACAAACTTACATGCACTTTGTCGAATTTCGACAAAGAGGTTAATCGCCGAATCCAACTCGTTTGGGCAGCGTTCGGGACATTACAGCAGATCCTTTCGTCCAATATCCCTCAGTGTCTGAAGACTAAGCTCTTCGAACAGTGCGTGTTGCCATTGATGACCTACGGCTCGGAAACGCGGTCACTGACTATGGGCCTTATACGAAAACTCAGCGTGCGATGGAGAGGGCTATGCTCAGAGTTTCTCTACGAGATCAAATCAGAAATGAGGAGATCCGTAGCAGAACCAAAATCACTGACATAGCCCTACGAATCGCGAACCTGAAGTGGCAATGTACGGGGCACATAGTTCGAAGAACCAATGGACGTTGGGGCCCGAAGGTGCTGTAGTGGCGCGCACCGGGCAGCGCAGTGTAGGGAGACCTCCCCGTGGATCGACGACATCAACAGGGTCGCCGGTAGCTGCTGGAGCCAGGCGGCGCAAGATCGGGCCTTGTGGACATCATTATGTGAGACCTAGGTCCAGCAGTGGACGTCCATCGGTTAGAGCGACGGCTACGACGGGATTTATTTTTAAATTCGTAACATCATTTACGTAGAATGTCCAATATTAGGTAATGAAAGATTTTTTGAACTCGCTACAGTAAATGTTAGCTTGATAAAAAGAAAATAGTATAGGTTCAGTATATCAGTGAGTATCGTTGGTATGCTTGGTGTATCAGCTAACTCACCAGTCGCAAGCCCAGTTATAAGGATCGTTACAATTATCTTCTGAAATTTTGAAATTCGTTATACCTCTCGAACGGAATGTCCGATTTTAATAATTTGAAAAGTATTTTACATTTATTGAAACGGCTTTTAAATAAAATATCATTGAATAAGATAAGGATTAATACAGAGGTAATATTAATACAAATGTTTGATTATAGTGGGCACTTATACTATTATTTTTTTTAAGTAGTTGTAGTGGCATAATTACAGCAGTTGGACATATGGTATTTGAGACTTTTTTGTGGATATTAATACGTTCTATAATATTATAGAACATTTTTTTGGTCTATCATCAATAGATATATGGTTTTTTAAAGAAAATGCGCATTTCTAATGGTGAGATAATTTTTGAAATCAGTTCACTAGTTTTTAAGTAGTGAACACGTTACAAACTTATACACACGTACTAAAATACAAAAACGTTAGTGTTTCCTCTTTATAACATCAGATTAGATCACTTACCATGAGATTGTAATTAAGAGCTACCTGTTACCTATAGAAAAGGTTCAATTTTGTTTAAATTTTAATATCTAGTGACTTGATCTCCGCAGATTTTTAGTAACATATACATAGATTTATTTGTCAAAAAGTTTTCGACTTTAGGTATTACATTATTCGTTATATAAGAATGTCTGTCTCATTTTACTGTTTCGTGTGTCCTATTCTTTGGTTCTATTAACATGAATACATGCCTAATGTTAGTTAATCCATTGATGGACCACAACCATCACTGCCATACTCTGCCATTGAAAGACTTATCTGTTAATGGCGCCAATTATTTAAATTAGAAAGTAACGCGTGTTTGAATGGGAAAATGATTTCTAATTTTGAAGCTGATTACAAAGATTTCGTTATGTTTTTATTTACTTTTCCTCTGAAGCTGAGGTTTGTCTCTGTTTTTTAATTTACTTTTAATGCTGGGTAATGCTTCATGAACTGCCTCATTGGTCTAGTGGTTAGCATGTTCGACTACTGACATGAGGTCCTGGGTTCGAGTCCCGGGTCGGTCCAATTCAAAATAGATATTGAGTTTTCTAGAAATAATCTAGAATTAATGGGCTCACTGCTTCCCCAGCATACCCACTACAACCCAGCAGAAACTTTTTTGTTCGGATGATACGCCCCAGATGATCACTGACGCGTTCTGCTCTGGCGCTCCGAATGAATCCGACTCAAAAGCTTAAAACAGGGAGAGCAGACGCTCAACATTACGCTATCTAGCACCCTCCTTCCTCCTGCATATGGGATATCCTGCATATACCACTCTGTTCTTTTCTTGTAAGGTAAGTTAAGTAGCAGCCCATTATAGTCCCACTGCTGAGCACAGGCCTCCTCACTCATATGAGAGAGGGTTTTAGAGCATAGACCTACCACGCTGCTCCACTGTGGATTGGCTGGCATAGTACACAAGTGCATTCTCTATTCCGATATTTTTTCTCATAGTCCGATGTTACAGGAATCCGACACGATCGGAGAGAGATCAGGCGCAGGGCCAACGGCTTAACATGCTCTCTGAGGCACAGAAGTGGAACACACCGGCAACTTCCCAACTTTGGGCAAATATTGAAAAAATCTTAAGAGAAAACTAAATATTGATTTTTGATATGGCCCGATCCGAAACCCGCACCCAGTACCTCATGTCTGAATTCGAACAAGCTAACCACTAGACCAATGTGGCAGTTCTCTTTTTGTGCCTCTTTTAAATTCCCAAAGCGATTTTACCTCGCTAGATATTGCTCTCAAAATTCATTAATATTAAATATAAATAATTGGAAATTAATGTAACAAAAAAAAAGCATGTTATTACTTTTCACTGAATCCTTAAAAGCGTAAATATAACTAGAGTTAAAATGGTAGAAAACCTAAAAGTAAAATTGGATTCCAAAGGTGTTCATGCCGGCCGTGACCAGGTCATGGAGGCTACCAAGGGTCACCAGGGTCCATAGTGGTGAGGGTAGTCTCCATCAACGTAGAAGGCGGGAGGAGAAGTTATACTAGAGATTCTAGAGGGGTCGAACGAAATTAGTGGGTTTTAGAACTACCTCGGGGAATCTCGGCGCCAGTCCTCTCGATGGCATCGACTCCAGCAGGTGTCTTTTCACGTGAGATGTGTATTGTAAGTGTGTTATGGAATGTGAGTGTGTAACCTGCCAAAGCGTCACGGAAGGTCGTCGTCGGCGACGCTGGTTCACTATTCCACTCCCAAAACTCCACAGGAAGGATGGACTATTGCGGCCAACGCGTGGGCGAGCTAACCTCGCCGCGTTATGACTCGCCACCTTTCACTAGGGGGCTACGAGGGCCTACAAAACGCGACAATAGGGTCTCAGCTGGCCACACAAACCAATTAATTCGTAGGATCCCGCACTTCCTTACGAAAATCACTTAAAATCCCGAAACGGGCTTAGTTCGCGCCCTTCCTGCTACGCTTCGCGGATGACAGCTCCTAGAGGCTTCTTACAGCCACAGATAAGCTATGCTCACAGAGCACCGATGCCTAGCGCCATCTGGCGCAAACAAAAGTACTTTTTAATGAAAAATGAAAAATGAAAAATGTTTTATTGGGATAAAAAATGCAGTACAATTATGTTGCAAGGGCCCCTGTACTAGGTGGGAACCCGTGTTACTGGGTGCCCCGCTCATCCACCCAGTCGACAATCAACAAACGAAAAAAAAAAAAATTTTTTTTAAATGACAAATGTTATACATAAGGATGCGCGCGCGCGCGCGCGCGCGTGTGTGTGTGTGTGTGTGTGTGTGATTGTGCGTGTGTGTGTGTGTGTGGAGGTGTACGTGAGGGGTGTCAATGATTGTAGTGTGTCTATGAGTGAGGTTTGTGCCAGTGATGGTGAGCGTTACAATTGATAATTTTCCAATAGATACTCTGTTTCATCGTAGTTTTTAGTTAGTAAGAATTCAGATAATACGCGTTTTAATTTCGATCTTATTAAGGGGTATATATTTAATATGTTATTAAGTTTATTATATATGAATGAGGAACTGAAAGTGAATTGTCTTTGTTTAAATTTTGTTTTTGTATATGGGATTTTACAAATAGGGAGGGTTCTGCGCGTAGTATTTTTAACATTTATAAAAGGCAACAGGTGATGTCGTTTAAGTATACAATTGAGTATAAATATTTGCCGAACTGTTAATAATTTATAGGATTTGTATAAGTCAAAGGTTGGAAATCTAAACGGTTTAAAAAACATTACTTTTAATAATGACCTGTGTGTTCTTTCTAACGATATTAGGTGAGTCTTTGCTGCACCACCCCAGACAGTTA
>JACTOM010000934.1:9078121-9110826 GCA_015832385.1 Elymnias hypermnestra
CCGAGACCTGCCTCCACTTCATCCAACCTGCATTTATCCTGCTAGTAACATCTCGGTCAATGCCACCGTCGTTTTGGAAGATAGAGCCGAGGTAACGGAAATCGGAGCACACTCGAAGGGAAACACCATCTAAGACAATCGAAGAAAAACTGGATGGGTCTCCGAAATCACAGAACAGATGTTCTGTTTTGGTCCTATTGATTTTCAACCCTGCGCTTTCCAGTTTTTCCTGCCATATTTCTAGCCTTCTGTGTACCTCAGCTCCATCCTCTCCAACAAGCACAATGTCATCGGCAAACAGCATGCACAAGATACAAGATTCATATTTATAAATAAGAAAAGATTCATAACCATTTCCTGAAACACCTTAAATTTAAATTTATATCACCATATACAAAGGACAAGCTTAATTTTCACCGTAGAACTAATATGTTTCATATTTCACATTCTAAAACAAGATATTCAGAGAAAACATTCATAAGGAGTTGTAAACAGTACAACACGTTATTCTCTGAATTTGATCCATTTCATCTCTCTATCACAAAATACAAATTTTATATCAATAATAGTTTACCTTATAAAGATTATTGTAGTTTTAGGTGTAATATATTTCTATATTTGTTATTTTATGTGTTATATGTACTGTTTGTTTCCGTACTAAAGCTAAATATAAAACTAGGCAACTGTTCTCAGAAGAGAGATCGCCGTCCCTATTAACCTCGATGTGTAAAAATGAAATATCGTCAACTTTATGTAAAATTTCTGAGCTCGTTTTTCTTGGAGTTAATAATTTGAGAAATATTCCATATGTTAAATAAGATGGTGTTGCTATCCATATAAATCTCTTTATCAAAAGTTCAATGCACAGATAGCACCTCATCTCAACATAGTCGCAATATACTTATGCAACTTTATTATAACAAATGATATTAGTTCTTATTAGCTACGACAAAATGAACATTTGGTGTTCGATGACAATTTTATATTGAAAACAATAAGTAAATCAATAAAAAAGTATAAAGTTCGTTAAATCCAATTGTGCTCCTAAATGTATATTTGTTTATTCTGAATATACAAAAAAGTATTGTTAAATCCATGTTTAAAATTGAAAAAACTTCACAAGTAATGATTATTCAAAGTTTAAATGTAGGATGCCTTTATTCTTGATTTAGCAAAAGATATAGCACTTGTTACGGACAGAAGCACCGAGCCTAGCGCATCACTGGCGACGACTAATCCTGATTGGTCAACCGCCGGCGTTCCCCCTCCTGCACCTACCTCAACACCCGCGATCACCCTCCCTCCTGCTCATCACGACCGTATGTACGTGCCAGGTGGGTGAGTTGTATAAAATGCCTCTCCCAGAGTTTGCAAGCACATTTCGCCTTAGCCTCCTACTACTAAGCGCGACTTGTTAACATTGCATAACTCTGCAGCACCCAAACACTGACTACGAAGATGCGAAGACCCTAATCTGCAAGAACTGAAGACTGAAGTACTGAATATTGGCAACATAAACCATCTAAGATATATAGAATATAGAAGTCTAAACAGTCTACTGAATTTGGAGCAATTTATCTGATACTGAACCCCACCCCAACAACACTGGAAATACAAAAATTTGGTTTAAACAGTAGTTTACAAATTGGAAGAAAAAAGGAAATTGTTAATAATTTTGATAAAAATTTAACTGACGCATTTAATTTTTGATGACATATTTATATTAATCATAAAAAGGTAAGTGAAAGAAATAAATAAATATTATATTTATCGGTGAAAGAGATAACATCTTGCATTAATACTTGGTTACAGTTTTTTCACGTTAAGTTTGCAGTTAGTCATCATTGTAGCCCCGCCCCCTAACCAATCAAATCTTTTCAAACTTACCAATCAAATCTGAACGCGCACAAACTGTAGTCATATTTCTTGGTTTATTGTTAAAGAAGAGCGGAGTCTTCAGCCACAGGGCTTACATAAACCCTTAAAAGAAGGCTTTACTTATGTTAAAGTGCTGTAGTTGACGAAATACATTCTTTTTATTCGTTTTTATATATTTTCTTAGATCAAACTAGCATTTTATATCACTTGTTAAATAAAACACCAAGGATATACTAAAATTTCCCGAAACCTATTGGCAAACTTATACCTAGGACTTTGATAAATGGAATAAAATCAACTACTAATTCAAAAGGGCTTCCTAAGTATTCGTGGAATGTCAATTACATAACAGATGAAATCTCCACTGCTTACGTTTTCCGGAAAATGGCGTATGAGGAATACGATACAATACTCGATAAATTTTATGCGTACACCACAAAATTGGGGTAAAGTCTTTCTTCGACTTGTAGATAAAACATTTTTCCACGAAAAATATTCCCTTTATTTTGCGACGGCATTCTTTTTTCTGTAAAAGGGAAGCCAATTTATTCAAACGCTTTCACAAATTGTCAACAGGAATCACATCAAACAAAATAAAAGGCGTGGATAAATCGAAACCTTTCCGTTTTCTTTCTTATGTATGTGTAACAGCTTGTATCGCCACAACGGCTACTGAGCTGGTCTCGGGTTCCTAAGATTTATTTATTTATTGATAATTCAACAGCGTTTCAACAATTACAACGTAAAATATTGAATATGCTTAAAATAATGCCAATTATGTCTAATATCCATGTACCGCTACACCCAGTCATCGTTGAGAACTCAGCTCTCGAAATTGTTGACGGGACGAGGAACATATAGTCCAGCTAAGTAGGTCCAATTTCAACTCGGTTGGGCAGCGTTCGGGAAACCACGCCAGATATTTTCATCCGATCTTCCTGAGTGCTTGAAAACCAAAGTCTTCGAACAGTGTGTGTTGCCAGTGATGACCATCGGTTCTGAGACGTGGTCGCTGACTATGGGCCTCATGCAGAAGCTCAGTCACTCAGCGTGCGATGGAGAGTGATATGCTCGGAGTTTCCCTACGTAATCGAATCAGAAATGAAGAGATCCGCAGTGGAAACAAAGTAACTGACATAGTCCTATGACTCGCGAACCTGAAGTGGCAATGGGCTGGGCACATAGTCTGAAGGACCGATAGACGTTGGGGGTTGAAGGTGCTGGGGTGGTAACCCCGCACTGGACAGCGCAGCATAGGCAGACACCCCACAAGGTGGGCCGATGATATAAAGAGGGTCGCCGATAGCCGCTGTAGCCAGGCGGCGCAAGATCGGGCATTGTGGACATCATTACGTGAGACTTATGTCCAGCAGTGGACGTCCATCGGTTGAAGCGACGACGACGAATGCCAATTACAGATTACACGAGTAACACAATTTTAATACAAGAAATAAAAAGAAAACTGTAATGCCTTATTTTAGAGAGAAGAAGGTTCAGAAATCATTCTTTTGAGTTGAGGTTGTGCATACGCATTTTTAATAAGATACTTCAATGACTTTAGTATTTTCTTCTACGTATTTTGTACAAATATGTCAATATCATCCTTTTACAAAAGGCATAATATAATTTGTTTTATTAATATACTAGCAAATTTAATTTAAAATTATAAATACACTCTTACATTCATAATCTAATCAATATACAGATTTTACTTTACAACGAATATATATCTAACTAATACATTTTTAAATTCGTAACAACATTTACGTAGAATGACTGACATTAGCAAATTTAAAAATACTCTATAGGTATTGAATAATTCTTGATTTCAAGGAGGTTATGAAAGAATTTTTTAAATCGCTCTAGTAAATCATTGGTATCCTTGGAATATGAGCAAACTCACCAGTCGCAAGCCCTGTTATAATCGTCTACAATTTTCTTTAGAGTAAATTCGTTATATCTTTTGAATGGAATGTCCGATTTTAATAAATTAAAAAGTATTTTATAGGTATTGAAATGGTCTTTAAAAAAGTAGTTATAGTGGCATAACTACAGTAGTTGGACATATGGCATCACGGACTTTTTGTAAATATGAATACCTTTTATAATATTGTTAACATTTTTTTGTTCTATCATCAATATTTTTATTAGGGATCTCTATTTTTTGACAAAGTAAAATCACTTATGTCGCTCAGTGAAAATGCAGCTTTCTAAGGGTGAAAAATTTGTGAAATCGATCCAGTGCAAACGTTACAAGATACAAATACACAAATTTTACCTCGTTTTAATAGTTTAGATTTAATAGTAGCCATTTTAATTATAACAGAAAGTGGACTAAAGTTAACTACGACATTTATTTTTGTAAGTGTAATAACCGCATGATTTTGAATCACTGTTTTCCAAAATGTTATTACATCAGCTATCTGACAGGACAACAATGGACTCCAATTTTATTTGTTTGTATAAAAATACATTTATTTTATTCAATACCCTATTTATTCGTGTAAATGAAAACTGTATGTTACACAGGTTAAACGACATATAACAGTAATATTTATTGTTTAATCTACGTCAATATAATATAGAGGTGTTAGAAAATCTGCATAAAAGAACAAAAACCATAAAAAATATCCATCATATAGCTTGTTTTGTTCAGTAGATTAAAATCTCCGTCAAGGGTACTCTGTTATGTCAATACGTCGAGATGCACTCTAGTGGTGCGGTCATAAACATTCATTTTCAACTTGAGAATACAATTTTCTGAAAATGAAACTCTATGATCTCGATAAAGAATCGTAGTTTTCACTTAGCTAGTAAAACAAAGCTTTCTGCTTGGATCTTTCAAAGGAATTTCTTCTTCTGACGGTCTCGCTGGTATTATGAGAAGTAGAAGACTAATCTTCGCTACAACAGGTCTTGGATGCAATTCTCGAAAGGATAAATTAGGAAAACTTCCTTATCTGAGTATAAACTGGTGGAAGGCTGTATCAGCCGTGCCTATTTACTCAATTACCAGCAGAATAATAGCAAGAAATTTGTAATCCAGTACAACGCTGTGTAAAAACCTGAAGAGGTAATTTACCCAGGTTATCTCTTTACCATCTTAGGCTATCAGGTGAGATCAAAGGAAAATTCAAACATATCTGATACAAGAAATTTGAATTCCAGTACAATACTGCGTAAAAACCTTAAAATAAATTTACCCAAGTTATCGCTCAACCATCTTAGACTATCAGGTGAGATTGTAGTTACCTATCAGACATAAAAAACTGCAAACAATCTTAGAAGACTTAAGAGGTACGGTCATGTTTTAATAAAATCTGAAGAACATATCACATGATAAGTGTAGGAGTTAGATATCGGTACCAAGAAGTTAGATCTCCTTTATGTGGTTATCGGTTATGAAATGACTGAAAGGAAGCCCAAATCCTTTCAGTCATTTCATTACCGAAGAACAAAGCAAGACGTTCAGAAACTGAAACGTATAACCTAAAATAACAAGCACAAAAATGTGATTAATTCAGGCATAAGGGAAGTAGCTGGGTAAGTAGCCTATTAACATTCGACTGACTTATAGGAGAGAGGGTTTTTAGAGCATAGATTGTTCTCTGGGGTTTGTCATAAATATCCAGATATATGTTTTTTATCTTACCATGCTTAATAATTTAAAAAGGTTTAAATTTTATGTGCGAGGTTACTCACACAGCAAATTAAAAAGATTATTTTATCACGTACGTGTTATATTTAAGGAACAACCAAAACTTTTACAAGTAAAGCGTTTAAATAAGTTATGAAATTTTTAAAATATCTATCCTTCCAGTTATTACTAATTGTTTTTCTGAAAGAGGTTTTTTTTAAATCTTATTTTTAAAAAACCTTGGTCCGTAGCGCCCCCCATTTACATATATAATGCATCATGAAAATATCACTAAGCAACTATATACTAGTAATAATATTATATATTCCGGAGTACTTTTTTATACAGCTGTAACAGTGCCTTGGCCACCTCCGCAAAAGGATCAGCCAAGGCGCTGTTACAGCCACCAACCTCCCGAAGTATAGGAAGTAAGTTAGTAAAAAGTAAGTAGCAGCCCATTAACGTCCCACTGCTGGGCAAAGGCCTTCTCACTCCGAGGAGCGAGGGTTTTTAGAGCATAGACCCACCACGCTGCTCCACTGCGGATTGGCAGGCATAGTACACAAGTGCACTCTCTATTCCTTCACTCTCATAGTCCGATGTGACGGNTGACTTTGACTTTGACTATACAGATTTTACTTTACAACGAATATATATCTAACTAATACAATTTTAAATTCGTAACATCATTTACATAGAATGTCTGACATTAGCAAATTTAAAAATACTCTATAGGTATTGAATAATTCTTGATTTCAAGGAGATTATGAAAGAATATTTTAAATCACTCCAGTATGTTTGGCTTGATAAAAATAAGGGTAAACTTATATCGACGGTTATCATTGGTATCCTTGGAATATGAGCTAACTCACCAGTCGCAAGCCCAGTTATAATCGTCAACAATTTTCTTTAGATTGACATAATTAAATTCGTTGTATCTTTTGCATGGAATGTCCGATTTTAATAAATTAAAAAGTATTTTAGAGGTATTGAAACGGTCTTTAAAAAAGTAGTTATAGTGGCATAGCTACAGTAGTTGGACATATGGTATCACGGACTTTTTGTAAACATAAATACCTTCTGTAATATTGTAAACATTTTTTTGTTCTATCATCATTATTTTTATTAGGGATCCCTATTTTTTGAGAAAGTAAAATCATCTATGTCGCTCAGTGGAAATGCAGTTTTCTAAGGGTGAAAAAATTTGTGAAATCGATCCAGTAGTTTTTGTGTGCAAACGTTACAAGATACAAATACACAAATTTTACCTCTTTATAATAAATTAGATTTAATAGTAGCCCTTTTAAATATAACAGAATGTGGACTAAAGTTAAGTACGACCTTTATTTTTGTATGTGTAATAACCGCATAATTTTGAATCACTGTTTTCCAAAATGTTATTACATCAGCTTTCTGACAGAACAAACATAAACTCCTTGTATAAATTACATTAATTTTATTCAATGTCCTATTTATTCGTGTAAATGAAAACTGTATCGTTACACAGTTTAAACAAAATATAACAGTAATATTCATTGTATTAAACAATGAATATTATTGTCATATACTACGTGAATATAATATAGGGTTGTTAGAAAATCTGCATAAAAGAACAAAAACCATAAAAAATATTCATCATATAGCTTGTTTTGTTCAGTAGATTAAAATCTCCGTCACGGGTCCTCTGTTATATCAATACGTCGAGATGCACTCTAGTGGTGCGACCATAAACATTCATTTTCAACTTGAGAATACAATTTTCTGAAAATGAAACTCTATGATCTCGGTAAAGAATCGTAGTTTTCGCTTAGCTAGTAAAACAAAGCTTTCTGCTTGCATCTTTCAAAGGAATTTCTTCTTCTGATGGTCTCGCTGGTATTATGAGAAGTAGAAGACTAATCTTCGCTACAAGAGGTCCTGGATGCAATTCTCGAAAGGATAAATTAGGAAAACTTCCTTATCTGAGTATAAACTGGTGGAAGGCTGTATCAGCCCTGCCTATTTACTCAATTACCAGCACAATAATAGCAAGAGATTTGTAATCCAGTACAACGCTGTGTAAAAACCTGAAGAGGTAATTTACCCAGGTTATCGCTCAACCATCTTAGACTATCAGGTGAGATTGTAGATACCTATCGGACATAAAAAATTGCAAAAATCTTAGAAGACTTAAGAAGTACGGTCATGTTTTAATAAGATCTGAAGAACATATCAAATGATAAGTGTAGGAGTTAGATATCGCTACCAAGAAGTTAGATCTCCTTTATGTGGTTATTGGTTATGAAAAGACTGAAAGGAAGCCCAAATCTTTTCAGTCATTTCATTACCGAAGAACAAAGCAAGACGTTCAGAAACTGAAACGTATAACGTAAAATAACAAGCACAAAAATGTGATAAATTCAGGAAAAGGGAAGTAGCTGGGTAAGTAGCCTATTAACATTCCAATGACTTATAGGAGAGAGGGTTTTTAGAGCATAGATTGTTCTCTGGGGTTTGTCATAAATATCGAGGTATATGCTTTTTATCTTAACATGCTGGCTTATTAATTTAAAAAGGTTTAAATTTTATGTACGATTATACTCACACAGCAAATTATAAAGATTATTTTATCATGTACATTTTATATTTAAGGAACAACCAAAACTTTTACAATTAAAGCGTTTAAATAAGTTTTGTAGTTTTTGAAATATCTATCCTTCGAGTTATTACTAATTGTTTTTTCTGAAAGAGGTTTTTTTTTAAATCTTATTTTAAAAGAGCTTGGTCCATAGAGGACTAAGACGCTCCGTAGAGCCTTTTAAAAAAACCTTGGTCCGTAGAGCTAAGCAACTATATCCTAGTAATAATATTATATATTCCGGAGTCCTTTTTTATACAGCTGTAACAGTGCCTTGGCCACCTCCGCAAAAGGATGAGCCAAGGCGCTGATACAACCACCAACCTCCCGAAGTATAGGAAACCGGGACATAATCTCATGTCGCTCTGGCGCGTTTCGAATACATTCCATCAAATTATGATACAGGTCTTCTGGTCTGCCACACTCAGGGCAATTAGGTGTAGAAACTTGTCCCATCAGAAATCCGAACTTATTTGATGGAATATGTCCGGAACGCATTCTTAGAATATGCACAGCATCCTGGCGTTTTAGAGTACAATTGTCAATCCAAGATTGAATCGGTTTTGACTGCATGGTACGGTACTATACCCGTTTGTCTCTAGACTGAAAGAGGTTATTTACCAGGTTTAGTAGAAATGGTTACTTCACAACATTCTACTGGCAGGACTTTAACTACTGCCAAAGCCTTCGATCATTTCAAATAAATTAGAAGACACAGACTCATAAATTCTTCATATCGACAAATACCCCTTTTATTTTAAATTAGACCAATTTGTATAGCAATAGGTCTTTTCTGTGAAAAGACGGTATGCAGTTTCTTGCGACCGAATGATTAAATAAAGGAGATATTTATCTTCCAGCTCCGTGGGTTTAATCTCATTAGAATGAAGTGTAAAAATTACTCCCACATCCAAGTAATAGATGTAGATTCTCCATTTCCACGTAACGTTATCATTCACAGTAAAAAAAAATAATTTCGTACTATGTACTTGGTGCTATTACGTTTGAATAAGTTTTTCGCGTGCATTATGAATAAAAAAATCATTAAAGCATACATACATACATACATATTTTACAGGACATATTTTATAGGACTTTCCTAGTAATGAAAATCCCATTGATTTTTATGTAAAAACATTAAGACGTAATTGTGAATAAATGGTTGTTAACTAACAACAAACAAGTTCATCGAAATGTGTTTTCGATAGACATATGAGTTAAGAGTTTAGACGCTGGAAAGTAAATACGTATTAAACGCAAATCCAAAAAACTTTCTTAAAAACAAAAATAATATAACTTGCGAAATTAGATTTGTATTTTGTTCCTGAACAGATTTATTAATTTAATTTTAGCGACATCCTAAAGTTTATTTTTTAAACAAATTTTTTACTGCTGAATGCTGCAAATGCCGTAGACAACTAAAAGGACAAATAGGTCTATTGTCACAGAACTCAACATCACGAAAAAATTATACATGACAAATCTGGAGAGATTGATTGTAGAGGCAGGAATAGAAGGAAAAAGATTCCAATAACACTAAAAAAGTCGAGGATTGAGAGAATTTAAAGCAGCTTGTCCATGCAGCCACTAAGACGTATCAGAGCGGGCATGACCTTCACCATTGAAGTGCACGGTACTGATAACGATATGGTTATTTCCAGCGTCGATGTTAAAAAAAACACCAAAGATTTGCCCGACCAAATAAAGACAACTCGTATTTTACAAGAGTCCTAAACAAGCCGAGAATAAAGAGAAATGGAAGCAGCTATCCAGGCAGCTACTAAAGCATATCAGACAGACACGACCTTCAATCGTGGTACTTTCCGGCGTTCGATATTAAAGACCACCAAAGATTGGTCCCACCAAATAAAAGAGATATCAAGAGTCATGTTTCCAACAGCCCTAAAGCAAGCCGAGGAGGCTTTTAATAAGTAAGGCATATCAGAGCAGGCATGACTTTAGCAATGAAGTTTACGGAGATGTTGACGTCGTTACTTCCGGACGTCGATATTAAAAAACGCTAAAGATTGATCCAAATAAAGTAGATAGAGATTCGTATTTTACAAGAGCCCCAAACAAGCCCAAGATATAGAGAAATGGAAGCAGCTAGCACACGCAGCTTCTAAAT
Organism: Elymnias hypermnestra; assembly: GCA_015832385.1. NCBI lineage: Eukaryota > Metazoa > Arthropoda > Insecta > Lepidoptera > Nymphalidae > Elymnias > Elymnias hypermnestra. The sequence goes on from JACTOM010000934.1 coordinate 9,088,382, forward strand.
CATATCGGAGCAGTCATGACCTCTAACAATAAAATTTACGGAGATGATGATGACGTGGTTACTTTCCGACTTCAATATTAAAAAACGCCAAAGATTGTTCCGAACAAATAAATCAGATAATGAGATTCATATTTTACAAGAGCCCCAAACAAGCCGAAGATATAGAGAAATGGAAGCAGCTGTTCCATGCAGCTACTAAAGAATATCAGCGCAGTCATGACCTCCAGCAATAAAGTGGACGGAGAAAATGATTACCTGCGTGCGTGTTACTTTTCTGCGTCGATATTAAAAAACGGCAAAGATTGTTCCGAACAAATATAGTAGATAATGACATATCCTATCCTATTTTACATGAGCTCTAAAAAAGCCAAGGGTAAAGGAAATGGAAGCAGCTTTCCGTGCAGCTACTAAAGCATATCAAAGCAGGCATGATCTTCAGACGTGGTTACTTCCCGGTATTGAAACTAAAAACAAAAGATTGACCCGACCAAATAAAGACAATACCAAGAATCATGTTTCCAACAATCCTAAAACAAGCCGAAGATAAAGAGACATAGAAGCAGCTCGTCTTTGCAGCTACTAAAGCATATCAGAGCAGGCACGACCTGCAAACATGGGTACTTCCCGGTATTAATATTAAAAAACTCAAAAGATGAGACATAGAAGCAGCTCTTCCATGCAGCTACTAAAGCATATCAGAGTAGTCATGACCTCCACCAAAGAAGTATACGGAAATGATGATGACGTGTTTACTTCCCAGCGTCGATTTTAAAAAACACTAAAGATAAAATTTCAATAGAGCACCAGCAACCTATGATGATATAAATTTTCAGTATGATACCCCTGTGCGGTCTGATTAGGCCTGTTTGGGGTGTAATAACCATTTAGAATGTACGCAATCACGCCTCATGCGAAGGCTAAACGGGCCACTGTTATTCGACATGCAAATTGGTTATATCTTTCTCAGTTGGCATCATTCGAAAGAGGCTTTTACGTAGGTTAATTGAAATAGTTTCTATTTCGGCGTCTGTTCATTGGGATATCAAATAGGCTTGTATTTAAATTGTTTCATTCGTAATACATATTACAATACTAAGTCCACCGCCGAGTCTATCTGTCCATATGACTTTCTGTTTGAGATAAGCTCATAACTGCTTTACTGATTTTCATATGGTTTTCGCCGATAGGTCGAGCACTTTTTGAGGAAGGTACAGGTATATAATTTGTCAATGACATGCGTAAATTGATTTGTCTACAACGATAACGGTATATTAATATTTTAGATGTCATAGGAATCAAATCGTGAGAAAAAAATTCAAGAGCATTTCTGATACTGATGAAGAAACAGCATTGATAAGTTCTGCTTGATTACGATCGGCTAATTCACTGCTGGAGATAGGGCGATAACATCGATTACCGTATTGTACGCGACCATTTATTTAGCAGATAGAACAGATATTACATAGAGGATTTCAAGGTCATGTATAAGAAAAAAAAAATTAAGTAATAGATAAGCCCTAATGTCACGTTTAGTACAAAGTTTATCCACGTCGTTTACACCAGTAAGTAAGATACCACTTAGTTAATAAGCTTTTAATAATTTTTTTGAATGTATTTTGTTGGTGTGCAATAAATAAATAAATACTGGGAAATTGTCCTACCAATATATGTAGAATAAGCGTTAAAACAAGCTTCTTTTATTTCCTTATAAACAACATTTATAACTTCTGCCTAATTACGATCGTCTAATATATTACGGGGGTAAGGACGATACTTTTCTATTACCGCATCGTACGTGACTATTTTTTAGGATATACTATAAAAGATATAGTGAGTTATCCATACAAGATATTTATATATAATCATAGACTTTTTTTTAGTTCTATAAAAGAGATTTTTTTTCTGTCATACATTGTTTTGTTGTATATCTAAAGGATTAGTTAGCATTTTGGATGAAACCTCCAAAGAGATTTATCTTTTTCCGTAAATTCCAACCATTATCCTTATATTTTAACTAATTTACACAAAACCTAGAAAAGTTATATCGTCGTCGTCGTCGCTTCAACCGATGGACGTCCACTGCTGGACATAGGTCTCACGTAATGACGTTCATAAGGCCCGATCTTGCGCCGCCTGGCTCAAGCGACTACCGGCGACCCTCTTTTTGTCGTCGGTCCACCTTGTGGGGAGTCTCCCTACACTGCGCCGTCCGGTGCGGGGTCGCCACTCCAGAACCTTTGGCCCCCAACGTCCATCGGTTCTTCGGACTATGTGCCCCGCCCATTGCCACTTCAGGTTCGCGATTCGCAGGACTATGTCAGGGACTGGTTTTACTACGGATCTCTTCATTTCTGATTCGATCACGTAGAGAAACTCCGAGCATAGCCCTCTCCATCGCACGCNACTTCAGGTTTGCGATTCGCAGGACTATGTCAGTGACTCTGGTTTTACTACGGACCTCTTCATTTCTGATTCGATCACGTAGATAAACTCCGAGCATAGCCCTCTCCATCGCACGCTGAGTGACTCTGAGCTTCCGCATGAGGCCCATAGTCAGCGACCATGTCTCAGAACCGTAGGTCATCACTGGCAACACGCACTGTTCGAAGACTTTGGTCTTCAGGCACTGAGGGTTATCGGACGAAAATATCTGGCGTTTATAGAAAACTTATATAACTAGAGCTTATTCGTGGTCGTTCTACACCGACATCATCTCTACACCAACGTCAACGTAAAAATGAAAGTCAATTAACAATAAAAAAATTATAATTCATTATAAATTAATTTGTATCTTATGAAAAATGAAGCATATTTTATTATGTTTCAATAAATTTATTCTAACATTAACCTAGAGCTTACACATTAAAAACTTTCGCAATTTGTACACAATTTCGCTACTTAGTCAATTAATGGGCAGGCTCTCGTGTATCCAGTTACGTTTTCCCTCGTTGAATTCGGCGGCCGTGTGGTCAGTTCCCTCGAGTATCCATTTCGTTGTTAGAAGGCCTTCAACACCGACCGGCCCTGAATATAAACAAGTTAACACGCAAAAATAAAGTCAATGTAGTAAATAATGTACTAAAGCATTTTAATGCCTTTGGGGTACGACTTCCTTTTTTTTCACGCTAGGGAAACCTAATGTTGCACTGCTGGGCACTAGCCTCCTCAATCATATCAGAGAGGGTTGTTAGGGCAACGACACATGGCTCTATTGTGTGATGGAATACATCATTTTACTTAAAATCCGATTGGGAATGTGGCATGCCAGAATAGCCACTAAATTCCACTTCCACTGATGATCAAAGAAGCCAAATCTTTGAATATCTTCGAAAACGTCGTCAAAATCTACTACTTTTCTGTCCTCACACACCACCTACCCTTTTTTCTTATTAAAATTTCCCTAACCCTAAGGTTGTCTGGCAGAAACCGCTATAAGGCTAGGAAAGTTAAATTGAAAAATGCGTATGCTCAAACCGACAAATGATTTCAGAAGTTTGTTATCCCTAAAATATGGGATTACAAGTTTGTGTTCATTTCTTGTATTCAAATTGTATTATTTCACTTTTTTGCTGCTAAAGTGAATACTATCACGAATATATTATTCAATATATATTTGAACTTATCTCTTAGAGAAGTACGAGATCCTAATTGATATAAGGCACATATTGCTCTTTTTTGTAAAATAAATATGGTTTCAATGTACGCCGCCTTACACCATAACAGTATACCGTAAGATATAATCTATGAAAATAAGCGAAATACACCATTTTGGCAGTTTCAATATAATTATTTTGTCTTACTTCTCCAACAACAAATGCTATTGAACTAAATTTACTCGCCAATATGGGCACCCCACTAAAGCCCAGAGTCTAAGGTTATTTCTAAGAATACTGTACACTTAACTGTCTTTAGAGGACTATCATTAATTTGAATATTTGAAGGAAATTTCTTCAAATATTTATTTTTTCATTTGGTAAAATGAACAAAACAATCTTAGTCTTTGCCGAGCTTAATGTTAAATTATTAACTGAAAACCAATGTAAAACGAGTGACAGGGTACTAATTACATCGTCAAAATTTTCCTTATTGTCTTCAATGTTAAATAACAAAGTCGGGCCATCAGCAAATAGCACTGTATCACATTTGTTTTTAATATGGTAAGCTAAATCATTCACATGTATTAAGAATAAAAAAGGGCCAAGTATTGATCCTTGTGGGACACCAATTTGTACGGGTGATCCCGACGACTCTACGCCGTTTACGAATTCTTTCATGAAGAAAGATAATCGTTAAATTACAGTACTGATAAAGTTATATCCAGAACTTTATCAAGGTTCACAAGTTTAAGGATTATGTATATTTAAATTGCACAATTCATTTGTTACGCTTTGCTAATCTTTAAATGACACGTAGAATTTTCCATTAAATCAGTCTAGCCGCTCCTGGGCTAACGTTAGGAACGACTCGACTCATATATATTAAATCATATCTCAATTTTAGGACCAAATGTCTTTTGGTCTTAAAATTAAAATACTTATATAGCTTATACCTCTAGCGTGTATCCTTGCAGTGGATATTCCAACTTCCGCACCAAGACCGAACCTGAATCCGTCGGCAAATCGGGAAGACACATTGTGAAAAACGCATGCACTGTCCACTGCGTTCAAGAACTGCTTAGCTGTATCATCTGTAATTCATTACATAAGAAATATAGAATTTTTGACAGATTCGTTGACGCTGACAGAAGTTTCGGTTTAATTCGGTAAATTTAGGAGTTTCATGTATATCAATGGGGATATTTACAACTACAAGCAATACAGTTTTAAACAAGAACCTCGGCAGCTTAATTATAATGCCAAAAAGTGTTGCAATATCGAAATCAAATGTACCCAAAATATCCTTATAAAACAAAAACGTAACTTACCATTTTCCGTAACAATGACGTCTGTATGGGAACTTCCAAATTTATGAATATGCTCTATAGCCGCATCCATATCTTTGACAACTTCAATGCAACACTCTAAGGAACCGTACTCGTGTTTCATACTTTTAGCAGGAGATGGACCAAAAGTCAATTGAGTAGCCAGTTTTGGGCCTGCGTGTATCTTCACACCCTCATGTTTCAGCATATTACAAATCTCAGTGAACAATGAACCAACTAAATGGTCCTCGTGAAGCAATAACGTTTCCATAGCGTTGCAAGCTGCTGGATAATCACATTTAGCATCTCTAACAATTTTTAAGGCTTTGGCTGGATCCGCTTCTTTGTCTAAATAAACATGGCATATACCTTCAGCATGACCCAATACAGGAATATGCTGTGACTGTTTCTGAATACTCCTCACTAAATCCGATGACCCCCTTGGTATAATTAAATCGATATGATTTTCCATTGCTAATAAATCACTTATTTCTTCTCTAGTCGATACTAAAGATATAGCTTCTTGTGCTCCAAATGTTTGAAGAGATTCCTTTACCAATTCCATTAAAGCTTTATTTGAATGAGAAGCTTCTTTTCCACCTTTCAATAGAAGTCCATTAGCTGAAGCCATAGCTAATGCAGCAACTTGGGGTAAAGAATCAGGTCTTGATTCAAATATAACCAAAAGTACTCCAATAGGAACTGTTACTTGTCTTAGCATTAGGTTGTCAGCTAGTTTTGTCTTTCTCAATACTCTCCCTACATTATTGTAACTGGAGTCAGCTATTTGCTTTAATCCGATAGACAGCGTTTGTAGTTTTCCTGCACTAAGAGATAACCTGTTCAATAGAGGTTTTTCAAGACCAGTCTTTGTCGCTTCTTCCAAATCTTTCGCATTTGCTTCCATAATCATATCTTTTTTCTCGATTAAAAGGTCTGCTAAGCTGTGTATAGCTGACGCTCTTTCACTAGGAGTTAATTTTTGTAAAACTCTACTTCCTGAACGAGCTGCAATATAAATATAAAATTGAAGGGAAATATAAATAAATATTTGGCACAGGTTTTTAAATTCGTACCATTTTCAGCCATAACATCAACTGACGTCGTAGCATTACTGGGACAGTCAGTGAAGAATGTACCAACTTTTCGTCCATTTATAATAGTTTTGATAGCTTTTTCTTGCATGCCATTGCATATCACGACGCTGACACCTCGAGCCATAGCCCAAGTCGCAGCATTAACTTTTGAATCCATACCGCCTGTACCGACCTAAGAGAAATTAGTGAAATAAACGCAGGTGAGTAGAAAAATACCTCTTAAGTTAGCGAAAAAACCAGAAAAATATGCGCATTGAACATGGCAAGAAAGGCGTATTTGCCTGGTGTCTGTGATCGGATCAGCATCGGTCAATCTTCTGAAGCGTACGAAACCTTATATTTGCATATAAAAGTTGGGATATCTTGAAATGGAAAAAAATACGTATGCTCATACAAATTAATTAAAACTTTTCCTATTCTTAAATCTGTTTGCTAAAAATATAAAGTCAAAACCTAATAATTATTATAATTCGTCAATATATCCGAGCTTATGCTATTATCACACAGAAGATTCATTCATTTTTAAAAGGCGCGGAAAATATTGAGTTATTATGAAAAAAATTCTGAATATTAGATATTTCTTCTTGGTACCAAACTATATCAGGTCATGGGAGATTAATGGTTATTTTATGTATTTAGTTTAATATTAGCTTTACTGATAAATATTCATTTTATCTGCATACTTTATAGGAAAGTTGTATCAATATTTAAGAAGGCCTTTACCTTAGATTTCTGTCCAAACTGAACTTGATCTTTCTCTTTTGATGTGTATGTATGCATCATTCGTGCTCCATCTTCCCACGGCGGTTTATTGTATATTCCGTCTACATCTGACATCATGATTAACAAGTCTGACTGAATTTCAGCAGCTAACAGCGCTGATAGACTATCATTATCTTTTATTCCAATACCCTTAAATAAAAATATCTTTGAAAATTTAAGTTTTAGTCCAAATATTCATTTGTTGTTCGATTTCAATCACTTTAAGTTATGGTAATTTAACTGGAGCAAAGCCCACCTTGATAGAAGACACGGCCAATGACAATGATTAAAAAAGTTAAAATATAAACATGTATTTCGGTAAGATATTGTGGTACCAGTTTAGTGCAGGAGCTTCATCAGATAATATTAGAGAAAAACCAAGACATATGATAACCCAACTATAATTATTATTATTTTGGATATATGGCTTTTTCCTGTGCCACACTGAACCCAACTATAATAAAAAGGGATTCTTTAATTGTCATATTTCATCCGTATATTTACAGATAATATATTTACCTATTTTCAATGTAGCAGATAATAAATGCGTGAAATGTAATACTTTTTAGCGACAAAATATATAAAGGCCTCACGTCATAACCACAAAATCTATAAGCCATCGAACACGCCATGCAAATAAATCTAAATTATCGGAAATCCGTAATCGTAAAATAAAACTTTGATATGGCGAATAACGAAAAATACACTGTATACAGAAAAGTCGTAAATTCGTTTATGAAAATGAGGTAAGTATACAGAATAACAACAGATATAAAACACTGAACACTCCGGAATACATTTCGGTTTAGTATTGCGGCTCAGAATGGCGCAATGCCATCAGCCACAAAGGCACTGTATCGTAAACATAAACTTTAATCTGTAACTCACTCGAAGGTTGAGCCAATGTTCTGGATTTGTGCACTATCACAATTTTATATTAAGAACTACTTTTCTGTATTGCATACTTAAAATATCGAATTCAAATTCAATAATTCCTTATACAAGTAAAACATGTGACAGTGATATTGAAAGGAGAATGCAGGGAATATGGTCAATGGTCCTCTGCACGCCTTTATGAATAGCTAGATGGTGTCTTGGTGCCAACACTCATGTATGGTAGTGAAACTTGGGTATGGCAGAATAAGCATAAAAGTAAAATAGATGCGGTAGAGATGAGAGCGTTGAGAATTATGAGTGGATTGAAACTGAGTGACAAAGTAAGAAATCAAGTGAAATGAGAACGTTGTGGTATAAAAGAAAGATGTAGTGACTAAAATTGAAACAAGGTATGCTTAGATGGTTTGGGCACGTAGAGAGAATGAATCAATAGAGACTGATAGAAAGCATTTGTGAGTCAAGAGTGAATGGGAAAGTTAGAAGGGGGAGAGCAAGACGAACGTTCATGGACCAAGTCCAGGACATTTTAAGCAAGGGCCAGGTCAAGAGTACTTTAAACCGACCAACTTGTATGAAAGGTTTGATGATAATGAAAGAAGCGAAGGAGATATGCAAGGATCGTGGCAAGTGGAAGGATATGGTCCCTGCCTACCCCTATGGAAATGAGTCGTGATGCTATGTAGGTATGCATTTAAGTAGGCTTTTACAAACTTTCAAATCTTTCAAAACTGTTGTCATATTATTTGCAATATACGACTGATAGTTTTATTAAAGAATTTTCGTTCCTACCTCAGAAAAAGATTCCTTCGCGCCCTGTTCTGAGAAAAACCTGAACAACGTCATTTTAATTTATTCTATTAAGATTATAACAATTCATTTACTCGTACGCTTTATTATCATCCAAATAATCCTTCAAATTATAGTACGAACTTTCAATTTGCTTTGCTTTAATAAAGTTTTTAAATTTATGAATAACGTCTCTAGAACGTCTTTTGTGAGTGTTATAGAAATCAATACCCTTACCATTTAAATGAGTTGCTAATTTTATGCAGCGTACTAGATTTTGCAACAATTTTTAATTCTAATGTTATAAGATCGTGGCTTGTGGACGTCATTAAGTGAGACCTATGTCCAGCAGTGGATGTCCATCGGTTGAAGCAACAACGTCGACGATGACGTGGCATTACTATTTTTCAATCGGTGTCAATGTTTTTATATCTTTATGGACGTGCAACAGATTTTCAAATATGTATACGCAGTGAACTGTCATTATTTTAACTTAGCAGGCCATTAAAGTCCCACTGTTGGACACTGGCCCCATCACTCATAAAAGAAAGGGCTTTTAGAGCATAGACTCAACATGCTGCTCCATTGCGAGGTGGCAGTCATGGTACATAAGGGCTAACAAAAGTCCACTCTCTCTTCCTTCACTCACATAGTCTAATTTTATAGCAATCCGACACAACTGGAGAGAGATCAGGCGCAAGACCGACGGCTTAACGTGCTCTGTGGCTAGGGGGTGGATCACACAGACAACTATACAACTTCGGGCAAATACTAAGAATTTCTTAAAAGAGAACTCAATATAATAAGCCAAAGAACAATGAAGATTTCCACATCGCTACATTTGAAGAATAGTGGCATTAATAATCTTTCATTTTACGGATTTTATGTACTATTATATTTATATATATTATATAAGGCTCCTCATGAATTTACTCTATATCGCTGAAACATATAACATATAGTGAAAGCAACTTCTTTTTATACTATGTGACGATATTTAGTTTATGAAACATGACGATGATGACGTCATAAAAATTAAATTGAATAAATAGATCAAATAAAATTGACATTACCTTTTTCCCAGTTCCCGGTACTACTGTGTCATCGTGTATATACATCGGCGGACTTACAGCGTCATTTGTATTTACTATAGGCACTATGTTTAAAGAGATCAACTCTGAGAGAGTACAGAATAAATTCTTCCTTGTCTCTTCGTTGTAGAAGTCGGGCTTTGTAACTAGAACCTGAGATTTAAGTAAAACTTATCAATACAAAAACAATCTTTTGTGCTTAGTGGTCTCAGTCCATCATTAAATGATTCTTTTCATAAACCGCTGTTGGGCACATCGGTTTCAAAGTCTGTAGGGGACTTAGAAACAAGTATATATATGAATCTCCAGATCATCTAGAAGGATTGGCCAACAAAGATGCTCCTTTTAGAAGCTTAAAAAATTTGCTTCACACATAATCTTAAATGCAGACATTCAATAGACACATGAAGACATCAGAAAACCTGCATGAAAATTCATAAGTGTATACTTGAAATTTTAATAATATTTTTAGAAGACAAAAACAATAACAAAAACCCATGCGTGTAATAATGGGTATCCAATTCAAACACTTATAAGCCATTTTAATATAAGAAAATGAAGAAGTACAACCAATAAACATCAAAATAAAGGGGATCCCCCCTTTTACATTTATCCCTTTCGTTTAATTTGCATGTTTTGTTTATGCCACAGTTAAAGATTATTTGGCGTTACAAAAAATAGACGCTCATTTATTTTCCCGTTTGAAATCATTAGCAAAGATAATTTTGTACCATTTTTTTTTTCAAATAAAAAATGCTTCCGTAACTAATTGAAATACCAACAGAAAGAAAGGGGAAGCAATGATAAATTAAACATAGATTAATGTCTACGGTTTAATCAACATTTGGACATTTTTATTGATTGCAGCATTCTTATTGTTCGTAGCTTCACGTTTAATCATTGTAACAGTTTAAAAAGTGCTTCTTGGAAATCGTTATCAATCGAACATCATCTACGTTGAATTCAGATAGATGCTGTTGCGTCAGTAACACCTGTGTGGTTTCATAAAGACGTAGTCCTTTAAAATACTATTATACGAAATGCTCCTATAATATGCCATGAACGAGGAACCGAATATGCACGAGTATGCAACAAAATATAGTCCTATGGTACTCACACGCTGGTAAATACCAGTGTGCAACAAACCGTAGCGCTATCTCGTTCACACGCTAATAGCCCAGATGAGGAAATTATGCGCGCTCCAGTAGTAACTATTGTGCGGCTGAAGTACTATAAGCTGAATTGTGACAAATAAATACATTTTCTTACCATACACGCTTACTCTCTCGCTAAAATGGAAAACTTCACTTAAAATTTCATTTCAGAACCTAATCTTTACAATTAAATAGATCCCCATGTCGTACGAGTAACTCCAAATTTAGCATCCCGGGCTCCCTAATTATATTTATCTAATAGTATAGAGATTCGTTCTCTTTTATTGAAAAACAAAAACTACAATACTTTTTCCTTTTTGGAAGAATCTTCTTGCTTAATTAAATATGACTGAAATTTAACCAGAAATCTATGCAATGCAATCTAATGTCCTCGATACAAAAATGATAATGTTATATGAGATTATGATCTAAAAAATACGTTATATGAGAATACGGTGTAAAAGACCTGAAAAAAATCTGTTAGGCACTAAAAATGTCAAGCCTGGAACCTTTCCCCAGCCATTAGGGTTGTTTACCTGAGCGATTTTCACGTTATACTGTGAAAACATAGCGTCGTACATCGCCATCAACTCTGACTGGCCGACGGCCGCCGCCGCCCTCGGGTCCAGGATACTGCCAGCATCCTATTACAATAACAACGCATAATTTAACATAACATTGTCCCAATTTAAGCAGATTTATCACAATATTCAATGTAGCATCGGGATGTATTCGTAATTTGGGCATCAGCGAATGTTACGTTATCCAATTTGCACAAATTTCGGACGAATTGCCTGGGAATTACTGTTACGGTGATAATTGGAGAGGAATAAATAGAATTGAATTATATACATATATAGTAATTAACAAGTATCACAAAAAAAACAAGTTATTTAATAAATGTACTTGAAATTGAGTGGATTCATAAAATAACATTTAAATAAGTATTTAAAGAGAGAGAGGAGAGTTAAATATAAAGTAGGCGTTTAAAACCAAGACCTTTTTTGAATGTTCACTGGAAAAAATTGCTAAACGAATAAGAATAACGAAAATATACGTTTCGAAAAAGATTTTATAAATGAATTTGTAACTTCTGTGTCCCAAACTGATTTAACGTTCTATTTACGCAAGTAATATATTCTTTCAAATATTAATTCATTGTGTACAATCGTATTTTTGGTTCCTCTACTTCCTAACTGAACTCCCAAATATGCTTGCTGCATGAAAGTATCTCCCTCATCGACATTAATAACTTCTGGGTTAACTTCTTCATTGTTTACTATTAGACTCTATTCTTTACTGTCTGTTCTCCAATTTTATTTAACCATCTCTCTCTTATGGTATTTGGATAATTGTTTTGCTATCACGCATAAAATTTTCTGGATTAGCCTCTATTTACCAAGTTTCATAATTTTTTTGATCATACAATGGATTTTGAAATGTGAATTCATTGTGCACTTACTTATCACCCTCGTATGGTCACTGGATGATAGAATCTCTTTCATGGATATAATGTTCTGTATTAACTTCTATCTACCCAATTTTATAACAGTTTTGCTCATGCAATAAATTTTGAAATGTGAATTGATTCTGCTTTCACTTACCACTCTTGTATAGTACAGGGTGCTAGTCTCTTTCATGGATATAATGTTCTGGATTAATTTCTCTCTACCAAATTTTATAATTATTTTGATCTTCCAAAATAAGTTTTAAATGTGAATTCATTGTGCATTTACTTACCTCTCTCGTATGGTCACTGGGTGATAAGGTCTCCCTCATGGACAGAGACATCAGTAACTCCTGCGTTAGTTTCTGTCTACCAAACGCGACTGCGCCACTCGTGACCATAATGCATTCTCTTCCTTCGTGGTGACATTCGGCTACCTGTGAAATGGATTTCCTACTTTTTATACAGTATTGCCTTATTGGTCTAGTGGTCAGATTGTTCAGCTACAGACATGCGATCCTGGATTCATTAGAAATTGTTTTAGGTGGTGTGTTTCATCACGGTGCTTCAGAGACCATGTAAAGCCGTCGATCCTGCGCCTGAGCTATCTCCGCTCGTGTCGGATTGCCGTCACATCGGACTATGAGAGTGAAGGAATAGAGAGTGCACTTGTGTTAAGGGAAACTCTATTGTACTATGCCTACCAACTCGCAATGGAGCTCAGTGGGTCTATACTCTAAAAATCTTCTCTCCTTTGAGTGAGGAGATCCAGCAGTGCGACGTCAATGGGATGCTACTTACTTTACGTATAGAATATATATAAATCAATAAAATAAATCTTTATTCAGATATCATTTTATGTAAATCAGCTGCAATATATACGCGTGATGACGATATTCAAGAACGACTTAACATTTGAAGTTATGAGGTTTCACTGGGGATAGAATTCTAAGAAGAATCCCCAGAAAACACTTTCTTGTAGTTCTTTATCAGCGTTGTCATCATTAGTATTCATTTGATTTGGTATATTTAAGTCAAAGTGATTTATTTACTGCTACTCATCTATATAATTCTTCAAATTACAGTACGCGGTAATGAGGAAAAAATATCGAAGGTCTTCAAGTTAAAGGGAAAATGTTAAATAGTTTTGAAAGATATAAATCTTTACCTGCTCAATGATAGAAGCTAATCTACCCAGGGCTAGTCCATTCCCATCTTCTCTTGTGATAACTGCGCTTCCGAGTTTAACCACAAGTCTTCTGGCGTATTTTAACTGCGATCTGTCCGAGAATGTCCGCTGCTTACGTTCCGTACTCACTAACGTACGCTTGTCAACATTTGTACCCTGGAAAAATAGATAAATTAACCTTATTAAATAGTTTTGCGTAGTGCAAGGCAATTAAAACTGTTTCTACTTATGTCCACCCTGGTTTTATTTAATGAGCAATATTTTGAAGATGGTTTTAGAGTACTAAACTCACTCATTACGGTATTAAGAGAAATTTAGCTAAATTTTAGCAACGTAATCAATGAGTACTAATTTCCTCATAAAGAACTATGCGGGTAATATCTAGTACAGATTATATGATATACCCCTTTTTTTCGCCGGGCAATTATTTTAAGCACAAACGTCGATCCGCGTGTGAGGAGGCCTCGCCATTAAAACCTAGAGGAACCAACTTCAACCAAGACTGGGGCATCTTTCGTTCATGTTCAACTTTCGCATTCTTCCCTGGTATCCCGGAGATGTCCGACTGAGTATTCACGGAGACGAGTAATAATATACCATTGTTACATTAGTATAGAAGTCAGTTTGTTCGTCATCAGATCACGAAGTTCTTGATTCGAGTTATGTCAAAATTAATATTGAGTTACTATTCAATCTGGACTCATAAATAATTTTTATTAGTCTCCTTTCATTTATTCTCTTTACGTGCCCAAACCATCTAAGCATACCTTTCTCAATTTTAGTCACTATATCTTCTTTTATACCACATCGTTCTCTTATCACACTATTTCTTACTTTGTCCCGCAGTTTCAATTCATTCATACTTCTCAACGCTCTCATCTCTACCGCATTTATTTTACTTTTATGCTTCTTCTACCATACCCAACTTTCGCTACCATACATAAGTGTTGGCATCAACACTACTCCATGCAAAAAAGAAGCCTATAATAATTTACATTATAACGAATAAAGGTAACCAGAAAAATCAGGAAATACCAGCTTTGCTTCAAACTCGCTAATCCGTATAGAAAGTTTGTGAGAGCACATTAATCCTGCTTAAACTTTCCCAGGATTCGGTTTTAAGAATTGTGCAAGCGGACTCAGACAGATGAATTTGAACCTTCTAAGAAAGTTCTATTTGCTTAAACCAGGATTTATGGTGGAGATAAGGTAACACCAATCCGGAAACAGTAAAAATACTTGGAGAAATTATACATTTCTTATTGTAGTATGCAGATTCAAGTTTGACGACAATCTCAAATAATAAGTGATCAATTAGCCAAAAATGTTCACAAACCTATTTAAACGTAAAAAAATAAATAATCCATTTGGCAGTAATATTTACGCTCCAACTTACTCTTTACTTCATGTTAACTAATTTTTATATCCATTTAGCTTTTGACGGACTATAAAAAATGACCTGTCTTTACTTTAAAAATATCACAAAAAGCTATTTAAAGATTAACGTACAAGATAATCTCTTTTAAGATTGGAAGATCACAAACAAACCTTCTGAATGATTTTAGTTATAATGAAACTGAAACTTGTATATGTTAAAGGCCAAGTGATTAGTTGAACATTAATTTTAATGCCTGGATTATTAAATGTTAGCGTATCAATGAATATAGAAAAACTAAATTAACCGAGCTTTGTATGTGTGCCTAGTGGAAAGAACGTGGTTTCTCGTTCAGAGAAATCGCAGGTTTGAATCCCAAGCAGGCGCCACTAAGTTTCTCTTTATTAAAAGAAACTGACAAGCTTGGTTCTTCATTTCCATCCATCATTGTTGTTGCGGATGGGAGGACCAAGCCTAGTACGCCGCCGGACTAATCCTGATTGGCCAACCACCGGCAACACCCTTCCCGCACCTATCTCAGCACCCGATCTCCTCATCCTGATCATCCCGATCTCCTTAACTCCTGCTCGTCATAGCTGCATGTGCGTGCCGGGTGGGAAAATTGTATAAAAGTCATCTTCCAAAATTAGTGGGCACATTCGCCTTAGACTTCCGAATGGAGTGGAGTGCGAATTTTTGCCATCTAGAAAAACCCCGAACATCCTAAGAGTTACATCTCGAAGAACCGAAACCACCGAACACTGAAGACCGAAGCACTGAAATCTGAAGACCCAAGCACCGAACATTGATGAACTAAACTCTCAACTACTGAAGAAGCGAAGATTGAATCCGCAAGAAACAAAGATCGAAGCCCTAAGAACCTTATACAGTCCACTGCACCTCGATCAATTGTGCTTTTCGGTCAATGCAAATCTCGGGAGCAATTAGGGGGTATGTTTAGCCTGCCAACACATAATGAAGCAGCGTGTCTCTTCTTAGAATGAGAAGCAATGAGGCCCAGCAATGGGAAATTATCAGGCTACTACTTACTTTTATTATACCAAAGTGTACATAATTCTGATTCGTGAAATGTCTTCCTTTTTAGGCTTATAACTTCTCACCTGCTTCGAGAATTGTCTTTCATATATAAAATATAAAACACATATTATTTCTAACTATGATATATATTATTTAATCCCGGGCATTGTGAGCAACGCCTTTAATAGCCACTTGGTCCATAGCATGTACACCGAAAATCAGAAATTAATAACAGCCTCGAATACCATTGAATCGAAATTATTTTTGCCTGGGGGTAGACTTTTCAATTATCATTGTACCTTTAGTCTAAATGAGAATGCTTATTGCCTCATTTATTACTACATTATTTCAGATGAGAATTTCTTCAAACTTACCTAGAAAAACAGACTTGGTATATATATAAAACCAAAGAATAGAAGTGAAAACTTTATAGTTTCATATTTTCAAATTTGATATTTAAAATAATAAGTATATATCCATTATATAGTAAAAAACAACGAAATACACAACTTTAATAGGAGAAATTAAATTCAAACTTTTAACGCCATGTTTCAGGATAAAAACGTTTGGAAATGAATCCAAATGCATATAGATACTAAACGATATACAATATAACCTACGAAAACTATTTTAAAAGCGTTACCGATGAGTTTTTTGCTAGTTTCTTCCTAGTAGGTTATTTCCCCGATTGGGGAATCGATGGTATATTTATTACTAACAGACATACCAATGATGCTCCAAATTTACTGTTTACAAGATTTTGATTTTGTGAATGAATTGTCAATTTTTACTAATATAACCTACTATATGTTTATCATGATTTTCCTGTACTTCTAAATCCAATGAAAATATAGGGAAATTCGGTTATGGTGCCGATTCTCTAGACAGTTATGGAAATCTCATGATATGTCCGTAAATTATTCTATTTTTCTGTTAGATTTGACAGCTGTTGTTATTTTCACCTCATGTATTTCCATTCTAGTAAAGTAAATAGCAAGTAGCAGCCCATTAACATCCCAATGCTGGTCACAGGCCTCTTCACTAATAGGAGAGAGGGTTTTTATATGCACTGTCTATTATTTCACTATCATAGTGCGATGTTAGGGCAATCCGACCTTTGTCTTGGTTGTATTAGCCTGATTTCTTTACCTCTCCTGCTACTGGTGTCTTGAGTTCTCACAATGTACAGGCATGGCAAAGGAATTTTTTTTTCTTTTTAAAAAGGGGTACGCATGGGCCAATAATGTTTGACCAACATATGATCCTCATGCACTTTTTTGAGTCCTAAATGCCTCAATAGACTGGACAGAGTTACCCCAGGTAATAAGCCCGTATCTACCCATGGTATGCAATCATTGCAGCATCTTCAGATATTGTGTACCGTATGCGATATATGGTGCATATATAAATTTATAATTTTTTTTTGCAAATGGCTGTGACCTGTTCTCTCCAGTTGCAATGCTTGTCAATAATTATACCTAGAAACGATATAGATGATACTACTGCTATTTGAAAATTGTTGTGTTGGGCGTTTATGATTAACAGTTATCGGAGACGAATCCAACATACCAATGATCGTTAAAACTTATATTAGTAGTTATTATATCAAAGTAAGTCTAGAAAAGTATCAGACGACGTCGAAAAAACGAGCATCTCGTCCACGATACAGTTTATTTGTAACAATATCTCGCATTATAGCGTAAGGACGTGTTTCTATTGTCACTTTATCGTCACGATCATAAAAGACATTTCTAGGACATCTGTCTCGTGAAGGACGCGTTATATTCACAACTAAAAGTAATAACTTGGTGGCCTTAATATCTAATGTTACAATTATATGTTTATAATAATATATATCCAATAAAACTCATAGGCTACTGGTCTTTATCTTTCTTTTTGGTCTAGGATTCATTTTTTTTTAAATAAAGAATACGGTTCGTCATTTGACGAAACCGTATTCTTAGAAAGGACGGGCTAGTCATTGGTACATACATACATAGCATCACGCCTCATTCCCATAGGAGTAGGCAGAGACAACGTCCACTTGCCACGATCCTTGCATATCTCCTTCGCTTCTTTCATTCTCATTAAACCTTTCATACAAGTTTGTCTGTTTAGAGTACTCTTGACTTGGCCCTTATTTAAAATGTCTTGGATTTGATCCAGAAACTTTCGCCTTGGTCTTCCCCTTTCAACTTCTCATTCACTCTTGACTAATAAATCCTTTTTGTCAGTCTCCTTTCATTCATTCTCTCTACATGCCCAAACGATCTAAGTATACCTTTCTTAATTTTAGTCACTACGTCTTCTTTTATACCACAACGTTCTCTTATCACACTATTTCTTACTCTGTCACTCAGTTTTAATCCACTCATACTTCTCAACGTTCTCATCTGTACCGCATTTATTTTACTTTTGTGATTCTTCTGCCATACCCATGTCATTGGTGGATCTCTAAATATTGTAATTAGAGCCAATTTGCTATAGGATCGTTGTAATGTTTCATAGATTATTAGAATTAGTTATATTATATTAATTAAAACTATTGAAACTAACTACTAACTAACAGAGAATAGTAGTTTCATACCAAATAAAATAATTAACAAATGTATTCGGCGGGAAACACTTTCGTTGTTGTTTAGACATAAATGTCTGATTATTTAAGTAGTATGTTGTATGCTTAGATGGTTTGGGCACGTAGAGAGAATGAATGAAAGGAGACTGACAAAAAGGATTTATGAGTCAAGAGTGAATGGGAAAGTTGGAAGGGGAAGGCCAAGGCGAACTTTCCTGGACCAACTCCAGGACTTTTAAAATAAAGGCTGAGTCAAGAGTACTCTAAACCGACGAACTTTTATGAAAGGTGTAATGAGAATGAAAGAAGCAAAGGTGATATGCAAGGATCGTGGCAAGTGGAAGGACGTGGTTTCTGCCTACCCCTAAGGGCATGAGGCGTGATGCTATGTATCTATTTAAATTGTAAAAGGTTATGTATTGAAGAAGTTCAATTAGGTTCTCAATTTTAATCAATGTCAGCTACCAGTTATTGTGTTTTAAGTTAATTGTATTGGTAAGTAAGGTACAAAGCTTAATGTATTACTCTAATTTAAAACATTTATCTTATTAATTTGTCATAATGATAATTGTGTGTTTTATATTTAATGTTAAAGGATGACTTTCTTTCCGGATTCTTCCCAGTAGATACTATACTCCGAACCGGTGGTAGATTCCTTGATAACAAATATTGAGTTTACTGAGAATTAAGGAATATTTTACTTTAGTTAATGACTTCTATTGTGAAATCCTATATACCTTAAAAATGGTGATGTACTTATTGTTTATCATTTCTAACACACGGTGAATGGAGTATACTACTCCATCCAATAGTGAATCGTAACCCACTGTTCATCAGAATATCCACGAAATCCCAACGGAAGCCAGTGCTGGACTTCAGATGATCGCTTAAGCTTTCAGCTTAGATGCCCCAGATGAGCTCTGTCTTTGTCTATATAATGCCAACTTCTGCAAGACAACAGCGTCACAAAAGGAGGCAACTATCCTCTTCATCTAACCCAGTTTTTAGATACTTTAGTATCTACAAATTCGATTAATGTATGTAAACCACGTGACAACATTCTTATAAGGTAGCAATCCTTTAAAGATTTTGAAGATTACATTGTATATACATATAAAATTTAATCCTGTGCAGGTATTTATAAGGGTTTTATAGTAACGAAAATCATCACGTATATATTTTGAGATCAATTGAAGGTTGTACCGACCCTACTAAACCTATTTAAAATAACATAGTAAACTCTTAAAAAATATATTTAAGATTTCTAGCCACTGCTGATGAATGTCTTGTGTTTAACAAACTCCAATAAATTACATGCTTAATGAAATATGGCTATAGTGAAAACAACTCTTTATTATGATAGAATAACAACTATTTTGACATTACAAGTTGACATTTTTATTTAATCTATATATATAAAAGCAACTCTGTTTTTCTTTGTTATCGATAAACTTGAAAACTACTGGACTGATCGGCATGAGACCATGACCATTCGACGCGGAATTAATTGTAGAAGGTTTTAGGCTATTCATTTTTTTAATTCCATCAACCCTTTACCATTTTTTTTTTTTCAAATTTATGTGGACAGTCATTTGTGTCTCGTACGAAAACTCGACCGCACAAAGACCGGCAAAATATCTAACGTCACTTAAATGTTTATAAACGCGTTTCCACACACCCTTTCACGCATTCACCCACGCACTCTCACACATCCACCCACGCACTCCCACGCATCCACCCACGCACTCCCATGCATCCATCCACGCACTCCCACGCATCCACCCACGCACTCCCACGCATCCACCCACGCACTCCCACGGATCTACCCACGCATCCACAAGGTTGTGACATGAATTATTAGACCGTTGTCTATAGGAACGGTTTTGTTAATTTATTTCTAGGTTATGTAAATATGGCATTCATTTATGCTACTTTCTTTTGTTTATAAATTATGCATCTTTAATAGGTTATGTAAAGATATCATATATTTACGGTATCTTTGGTTTCAAGACAAAAAAGATTCTGTGTGCCATTTAATCGATTGTGTTTTGTTTAGTATTTGTAAAACTGAAAGCTGCCACATTCCAAATCTTTTTGACAGAACGAAGTCTGTCGGGTCTGCTAGTCACACATATAATGAAGGAATAACACGAGCTCTACGTTAGCTTCAATAAATAAACAAATGGGGTGATTTTATATATTTTATACTACCTGTTCCCCGCGGTGTCGGTTCACATAGGTCGTCATTCCGTAGAAATAACGGAAAACCCGTTAATAGTGCACGTTTATGTCACGAAAGGAATATGGCAGACGAATGTCAAATCAAAGGGTGAATGTTAAAGACAACCACTGAATAAGTTTTGCTTACATCCACATCCCGTGGTGATATGGGGAAACACGTCCTTTGCAAGAGACTCCGTCGCGAGAGCATAAAATATTAACAATTTCGAGTTAACGTGGTAAATATTTTTGGAAATCTCGCAGTGAGACATCGTTTTTCGCTTCCCAAGGAAATATAGGGAAAATCGTTCTTATTGTGTGTCCACGTTGTCTACATTAAAACGTAGCCTATGCCTGTCTCAGGCTCTGGACTATCTATATACCAAATTTCATTTAAATCGGTTCAATAGCTTTGGCATGAAAGCGCGACAAGCAACGTTACTTTTGCATTTATAATTTTAGTAAGAATATATGTTAATGTACATTCCTGCTCAAAATTTACTTATCATGCCTAAACTTAAAATAATACTGACACTATTCTTGTATTCTTGACAAGAATTTGTTCCAAAACATTAGATTTATATATTTAAATCAAATCTAACCAGAAACCTTTAGAAATAATATTCATAATAAGGCACCCAATTGTAACGTTGGAATGGGTGAGAGCTGTGAGATCCCCACCAGCTGTGAAGGATTGGAAAGGCGTATAATCTCATAAACACTCAGTTTAACTTGCCTTTGTTGAAATACAAGTTTTGTTATGCAAACGTCGCGTTTAAATTGTTTTTGAAAAGTCGACATGTTTGCCCCAAGTTAGATACGTGATAAAACGCTAAAATTGGATAACATATATTTTTTAATCTGTTATATGTGTAGAAGCTCGGCACTCTTTCGTCAGCTTACAGAAACAATTTTAACTTTGAATGGAAAGTCTAATTTTCACAATAATCGTTACTCATCTCTGTAAAACATCTCAGAAAAAGAGAGAAAACACCTTTATTGCACACTAGATAAAAAGAGACCCATAACTATATAACTTATAATATGCAAAGGCGGTCTTAACACTACAAGCAAACTCTTTCAGAAAATCTTTGTATAAATAAAAAGCTTAATAAAATAAATAATACGGCAATACAATGCCAGAAACATCTACATGTAGTGTACTATAAAATATATAGATACATATATAGTATTTCAAATAAAATGATAAAATGAACATATATATACTATAGAATTAAAACAATAGGTCGTCATCGTCGTCGCTTCAACCGATTGACGTCAACTGCTGGACATAGGTCTCACATAATGACCTCCACAAGGCCCGATCTTGCGCCGTCTGATGCGTTCTACTACGGATCTCTTCACTTCTGATTCGATCACGTAGAGAAACTCCGAGCATAGGCCTCTTCATCGCACGCTGAGTGACTCTGAGCTTCCGAATGAGGCCCATAGTCAGTGACCACGTTTCAGAATTCTTTAAAGCCCTCAAATTTCTGACTCTGCCTTATATATATATATATATATATATATGTCGGAGAATAAGAGAGAACGGAGAAACATAAAACACAGGGGCGTAATGTTCTCCGCCGACATCGTTATTAATTAGATCCATTATTTAATTTGTTATTCTGTGGGCGTTCATGGGTACCGTTGGTGCAATCAAACACTGTATTAATTAACTCGGTTTATAATGTTCAATCACTTAATGTTCCCGATATCAATTTACACAAACTCATTAACACTAATAGCTAGGAACGCGACAGTTTCAACAGTTGACTGTTCCGATCGAGCGCTACTCGACAACTGGCGAGTGACTCCCGCCGGACTGCCACCATTGGCTCTGTCGACGCCGATAGATGGCGCCAGCGTTCCACAGATATCTGCCCTCCGACA
>JACTOM010000934.1:9119990-9183050 GCA_015832385.1 Elymnias hypermnestra
GTAGGACAGGAATGGCCCCAGAGAGATGCACGGATTTAATATGTTAATATGTATATTCATATTTGTCCTTCTATAATTAACATTTTATTTGTAATTTTTATTTTTATTTTTTTATTACATATTTATTTTATATTTGGCTATTGAACCGCATACAATTTTATCTAATAATTTAATGTTAGTAGTAGAGTAGTTAAGCGTTTTATTAAGATTAGTATTTAAGTGTTTTGTTAGTCGGCTGATGATCTGTCCGTGACGTCAGAGCTGGCTATAGGGCTGCAGCTGAAAATCGGTACCGTATGTCAGGTTTATGGCACACGGCAATACCGAGCTGTTCTGCCTTTTCGGGGCTGTGTGGAAGTTGCACAACATCTGCACATATATATTTCATTAATTTATATATCTATACATTAATGAAATATATTTGTATAAGATATTAATATAGTATAAGTTTATAATTGTCCCGAATAAAGATTTTTTCTTTCTTTCTTTCTTCTTTCTTTCTATATTATCACGAGTTACCTAAGAGATGACGAGGATATTGAGCGTTGGCGGTGAGGGGCAATATGCTTGCCCGCAGGTTCGCCCGGTGCACGGCAGACAAATATAACTTTATTTAAAGCGTTCTGTCAGTCCTTTTATACTGGTGGTCTGTGGGCGACATACACGCGCTGAGCCTATAACTCCCTGCGTATTCAATATAACAATGCCTTAAAGATGCTGCTGAGGCGGCCGTGGGGCTGTAATGCGTCAAAAATGTTCGCAGATGTGCACACGAACGACTTTTTTGCCATAGTGCGTAAAAAGCAACCTCCCTCTTACAGCGACTACGCACTAGCGACAACGGCATACTAAAGGTATTTGCTGCCCGGCCTGACTGCCCTATAATAGCCCATTGTGTCGAAGTGGCAATTGGGTTTTTATAATGTTAGCATATAGATTATAATTATGTAAACTAACAACACTAAATTTGCAAGTAAAGAAAAATTGTTACTAACACACTAACTATGTATGGATCAAATGGTCTGAAATAAATGATTATTTATTTATTATAGATTTTTGTAAACTTGTATATTTTGTTAGCAGTAATAATATAGAATGAAATTGTTTAATTGATAGGTTATTCATCAAAAACACTAAAATTTAGTTAAAATCATCGCAAAAGAATGATAGAGGCTTGTTATGCTCTCCTTCTGCGGGGATGTCATGACGCAGAAGGTGATGGCGAAACGATTGATGGAGGCGAACGTGACCACTTCGACCGTTCGTAGGAGAAGGCCGGGAAGGAGGCGAGAGGCCCACGATCGCCGTCTCCCTCCTCAGTGGTGACCTATGGGTAACGCAAGCGGGGTCCGTTGCCCAACAAAGAGAGGTCCCGCGAGATGGTTGTTGGCTTGCCAGGTGCTCCATGCAACCCACCTTTGACAGTTAGACATGTTCAGTGAGAGATGTTAGCCGGAGAAGAACTCAGATGGTTATCTCACTGAAAGAGGCCCACAAACGAGAGAGTGAGATTGCATCATTGCGATCATCACATCCAATCATCACACCCTCCCGCTTGCGTGAATCCGTGAAGTAGCACTCATCCAGGACACCAGAGGCGATTGCGAAAATTGCACTCCTGGCGTGGTGGTATGGCGACGCCTCCAACCTCACCGATTCCCACATTATTGACCCATGGATCGGAGCTTGTGTCTAAATGCATTTACCAACAGCAGATAATGATAAAGTATATAAGGCGTTGTAAAATCTAATCTAACCAATCAAAGTTTTCATAGCACTTTTAAATCGTCAAATATTATAATTAAACACCGACTTCAAATCTTAAGTTACTCCATGCTCCATGCAACCCACCTTTGGAGTAAATTTTGGTCAGTGACCGAGTTGGGCCTAAGCAGGCACATCGCTGACGGGGTCGCGAATGTCTGTCAGTCGCGTTCTCGTGACCCCATCACCGAGTGATGTAGGAGCACCGCTGGGTTTTAACCGGTATGAGTCCGGCATACCCTGGAACATCCTCCCGAGTATTCCAGGTATCCACGAGGATTTCCCAGGGTTAAAAAAACATTGACTTATTTAATATTAGATTGTATTTTAACTAAAATATAATTTAAAGGCGTTTACATTAGAACACAACATGCATTTTTAAATATTAATTGTTATTTACGTCTACGATAAATACATGAAATAAAAAAGGAAGTTTATAGTTCAAAATTAGAAAGATATACTTATAACATATTGTTATTATTTACCAAATAAAAACAATATATCAACGTCATTCAAACACCGATTTCAAATGAAAATGAAACTGATAGATTTCGTTCATCAAAATCAATTTAGCCGTTTAACGTATTCATTGATATTAATGAACAGACAGCGATCGTTTATAGTTTCAATCCGAATGCAATCTAAACATTGACAGACAGCTGATACTCTGTTATTTTGTTGTCCATCTGCTGTATATATAAACATAGCTGAATCCGCAACGTCTGCGTGGAATGTATTTTCGGTAGCATTTTCATTAATTTAGGCAAATTGTTTTACAAATAAGCGTGTAAATACTTCAAATATATATATAGATGACTTAGACACAGGTTGTAGAATAGTATAACTTACCATAAAGGGGAGAGGTGTTTTTTATAAAATGCTTCACTGCAAATTGACAATTCAATTTAAATATATTTATTGCAAAATCAGGTGTACAACAATCTCTACCATACAATAGCGTACAACATCTATATTATACATACATACATACATAGCCTCATTCCCATAGGGGTAGGCAGAGACCACGCCTTTCCACTTGCCACGATCCTTGCATATCTAATTCGCTTCTTTCATTCTCATTAAATCTTTCATACAAGTTCGTCGGTTTAGAGTATTCTTGACCTGGACCTTATTTAAAATGTTCCGGATTTGGCCCAGAAACGTTCGCCTTGGTCTTCCCCTTCCAACTTTCCCGTTCACTCTTGACTCAGAAATCATTTTAGTCAGTCTCCTTTCATTCATTCTCTACACGTGCCCAAACCATCTAAGCATACCTTGCTCAATTTTAGCCACTACATCTTCTTTTATACCACAACGTTCTCTTATCACACTATTTCTTACTCTGTCACTCAGTTGCAATCCACTCATACTTCTCAACGCTCTCTCTCTCTTCTGCCATACCCAACTTTCACTACCCAACATAAGTGTTGGTACCAACACTCCTGCGTGCACAGTCAATCTGACCCTTCGAGACACCATCTGGCTATTCATAAAGGCGTGCAGATCACCATTTACCATATTCCCTGCATTCATTCTCCTTTCAATATCACTTTCAAATGTTCCATCTTTTGTAAATTTAGATCCCAAGTGTATACAAATACTTTCACCTCTTCCACTTGTTCCCCATCTATCAAAATATAATAGAATAATATCATTTTGAAAGAATTGTTTCATACTAATACAGTCACATTAATAAACATATTACAGTTTAGGATGAAACGTTACAAAACAGTATGTGTGAGCTTAAAAACTGTGTTTCGTACGAATTATTTTATTTATTTTGACTTTCATTTAAATAGACTTTAATGTAGTTAACTATATAACTTTTAGCCACTTATTAAATTTTGTTTATATGTATTAATGTCATTAATAGAGTAGAGTAGAGCGTTAGGCAATTTATTATAAATTTTAACAGCCGTGCCAGTTTCTGTCATAAAGCTGTGTTCTTCTACAGGGTCTTATTAAATTATTATGACATCTAAATCTGGTCAAACTGGTCTAAATGAGATATACCCTACAATCACACTTCATATGTATAGAGAAGGTACAGTTAATACGTTTAGTTCTTTAAAAAGAGGTCTACGGGATGTTATTGGGCTCATTACTCTAGTTACCTACTTTTCTTTAATTACTTGGACGTCCCTAATGTTATTATTAGTTCTAATCTTAATTAAAAATAAGTGCCCTCAAGGAATGAAGTCATGGGCGTTTAATAGTATACTCGATTCTTTAAGTGTTTACATGTTACTCATAAATTTTTATCATTATAAGGTCACTTTATCATTTAACGGACGATAATAATAACGAAAAAGTCGTCTGTTGGATATTTTAAATTTAAATGTAAAATTAAAGCAAAATTGAGACAAATCCTAAAAAAACATCTAAAATCGCCTGAGTGTAAGATTATACTCGTATTCAGCGTTCGTACGCATATCAGACTCGAGTGTTTTTCAACAGGTCAAGGATGGAAGGAGCATCTCAAGTCCCCAGTAGTAAAATGGTCACAGTGAATGCAATGCACCTTCACCTAGAACAACGGCTTTCCAGGGGCTCCAACCTAGAACAACGGCTGGCAGAATGCCCAGCTTGGGGGACACTGCATCATCTCATGGTGTCGCTGGTTGAGAGCGATTTCTCGCTTCCGAACGTAGTGAGTGCTTATGCTCGGTGGGCCTCCTTCTGTAAGTCTTTTGTCATGCGTCAGAGAGAGAAAAGAGCGTTTGCAGCCGATACACCCCCCCGCCGTCGAAGAAAAGCGGATGCCAGAAGGCGCAGGCTTGCCCAGCATACGGATGAGGAGAGTTCCGATGGATTTTAGTGGGTATTCTGGTGTAACCAGCGAGTCCAACACTCCGCAAAAGCATTTCCCAGTAAAAATAAAGGTTCTTACCGAACACGGATGTTTCGGAAAGTACCTGCACCGTATTGGTTGCAAGGAGTTACCGGCCTGTCATAAGTGTGATGCTGCTATCGATTCAACGCTCCACACATTATGCAGTCTATGGACCATGGCATCATCTCTTGGTGGCGTTGATCGATACAGACCTAGAGAACGTTGTAGTCGCAATGTTCAGTGAGAGATGTTAGCCGGAGAAGAACTCAGATGGTTATCTCACTGAAAGAGGCCCACAAACGAGAGAGTGAGATTGCATCATTGCGATCATCACATCCAATCATCACACCCTCCCGCTTGCGTGAATCCGTGAAGTAGCACTCATCCAGGACACCAGAGGCGATTGCGAAAATTGCACTCCTGGCGTGGTGGTATGGCGACGCCTCCAACCTCACCGATTCCCACATTATTGACCCATGGATCGGAGCTTGTGTCTAAATGCATTTACCAACAGCAGATAATGATAAAGTATATAAGGCGTTGTAAAATCTAATCTAACCAATCAAAGTTTTCATAGCACTTTTAAATCGTCAAATATTATAATTAAACACCGACTTCAAATCTTAAGTTACGAGAGTTATTTACATGCCCCATTCTGAGAAGAACCCACAACAAACTCATCTATTTAAATAATTATCATCATCATTACAGGATAATTTCAATTTGTTTCAAGTTAAACGAATTCATTGTAAGACTTTGTGTTTAAGTTGGATTATGTATTTAATACTTGATAGTACTACTTAAAAAACTTATCCAACTCACCTCTAGGTTTAAGTTAACCTTATTCACAGGTGGAAAATCACATCCCACTACAGAGTAAAATCTTCGTGAAGAGATTTTCGTCACAAAACTGTTCAAACGCAACATTTTACACTTTCAAATATATAAATAAGTTATTTTTAATAACAAAAGAGTTCAAATCTCGTTACAACAAATAATTATATTGACATTCTATTGCCCATCCGTCCGTTCGTCAAAGATAAACGTGGAGAATAAAATGAGAACACTTATCAATGTATGTAATGCTGAATAAATATTGAACTTTGAAATAATTTTTAACAAATAAAATTGTTTAGATTCAACTGGTAAACACTGGAGTTGCTTTGGTTTCTATGCGTGATTCTCTTATCTATTTAAATAGATTTACGTAAAATTGCCTCATTGGTCTAGTGGTTAGCATGTTCGACTACAGACGTGAGGTCCTGGGATCGAGTCTTAGGTCGGAGCAATTCAAAAATCAATATTGAGTTTTCTATTTAAGATTTACTCAATATTTGCCCGAAGTTGGGAAGTTGGCGGTGTGATCCACCGCTGTGCCTCGGAGAGCACGTTAAGCCGTCGGTCCTGCGCCTGATCTCTCTTCGGTCGTGTCGGATTCCCGTCACATCGGACTATGAGAGAGAAGGAATAGAGAGTGTACTTCTGTACTATGCCTGTCAATCCGCAGTGGAGCAGCGTGGTGGGTCTATGCTCTAAAAACCCTCGCTCCTCGGAATGAGGAGGCCTGTGCCTAGTAGCAGGACGTTAATGGGCTGCTACTTACTTTTTTTAACGGGATTTTCCTCTTGTCAAACATCTATTACAGCCTCACTGGTGCAGTAGTGCGAATACTCGCTTTGTTAGCAGAGGTCCCGAGTTCGATCCTCGGTAAGGCGAATTTAGGAAATTGTATTTACTAATTTGTCTGAGTTTGGACTACTGGGCTTCAGTCGTGACTAGTTACCACCCTACTAGCAAAGACGTATCGCCAAGCAAGAGATTTCTGTTGCGAAGCTGTGTAGAAAGTAGAAACCATAAGAGATAGATTACAGTTTAGATTAACACACTTCTATCTAAGACTGTATCATCATTGAGCATCAAATATGATCACAGATAAACGCTAACCTTACAGCAATAGGAAAAAGGAAGATATGTCAGGAATTAGATTGTCATTAAAATATGAAAAGTATCTCATATGACGAATTGTAAATAAAAATCCCACGTGTTTTTTGTCAATATTATAAATTATGAATAAAATTTTGTTTTTGAATTTAAAATTTAGAAAGGAGATTTTATACTACCTAACGTTCAAACGAATTAGCATAAAACATGCTGCACATCTTTGTGACGCTAATCACGCGTTTCATCCGAAACATATTTACATTCATTGAATTTTACAAGGGAAACCAGAAAATGGACATTTTCCTTTATAACGTTACCAAAATCAATAAAGAAAATGTCTGTTTCTCTTTTTAAGTCCACATAACTTCCATAATTATATATAAATGTCGATTCAAGATTGTTGTAAAAACCTACATGAATAATAGATATTTGGTCTGATTTTAATATGTTTACTGTTAAAATTGCCTGCCACATTGATCTAATGGTTAGCATGTTTAGCCACAGTCATGAGATCCTGGGTTCCCAGATCGGGTGAATTCTAAAAACGATATTGAGTTATTTATTAAAATTTTCTCAGTATTTGCCCAAATTTTGTGCCGAACCACGTTAAGCCGTCGGTCCTCACCTAATATCGCTCCGATCGTGTCAGATTGCCGTTACATCCCATTATGAGAGAGAAGGAATAGAGAGTGCACTTGTGTAATCACTGGCAGTAAGCCAAAATACCACTAAGACACATCGATACCCTTTCCATCCTCTAGTGGAGCACCAGAGGACCGGTTGACGAAATCTACCCTAGTACTCCAGAATACTCCCGCTACGAAACTTAGGAAGGGGATAGGAGAAGCGCAAATCTACGCCTCCTAGCTCCCACCCTCCTGCGCTGGAAAAGAGGAGTGTCTATAGAGTCATCCCTCTACCTCTTATGTGTCTCCTTCAGCGAAATAACAGATTCCCAGAAGGAGGACACTGCCCTCCAATCCCTTTCGCTAGTAAGCATTGCGCCAACTATACTCTCCAACGAACGGTTTCCAGGAAGAATCTGATGCAGGTACTTGCTGAAACAACCATGTCCGGTCAGAACCTGCACCAGCCTGTAAAAAAGAGATCTATGCCCTCTAGACAACCAATTCTTTAAGCGAGGACGGATCGCCCCCATCGTTACCAAACCCGCCGTTGAACTTATGTACTATGCCTGCCAACCCACAGTGGAGCGTGGTGGGTCTATGCTCTAATAATCATCTCTCCTATGAGTGAAATATACAGTATAAATTTTATGTAGCAACACGAGACTGCGCATTTAATGGCGTTATTGAGAGTAGGTTAAATGGTGACAAGGAAATTCTCATTAAAAAAAATATCATTTTACTATTACGATATAGTTTACTAGCTAATTCGCGCAACTACGTCTTCGTATTTAAAGCTTATGTGATTTTACAATCACTGCGCCTTCGCTTTTTAAATCTCTCATACCTTCTAAGATATCAATTTGAATGAAATGCTGCCAAAGGCAGTTTTGATCTACATTAAATATACAATATATATAATGATTGGATAATGAATGAATTGGATATGATGATAATTGGATAATTAATAGTATTGTATTGTATAAAATAGTTTTGAAAAATAACACAGTTTTTTAATGTTTAAAAGATAGAAATGGTTACAGTGGGTTATGCTTTAGAGATAAATATATACCATAGGATATTTTTTTGTAGATTATTTTAATATCTACAATTCATAGCATATTACTTTGATCTATCTTGCAAGATTTAGCCAGCGTATGAGATGAGAGATGAGATGAGATTAAACCGCATGGATATATGTTTTTCGCATCATATTACAAAGCTTAAAATTTGTTGGATTTTCTGTACAATAATATGTATGTATTATACATGTCGGAGTGCAAGTGTTGGTCCGTGTGTAATAGTCTGTGGAACGCAGGCGCCATCTTTGTGTCGGCATGGGGGTAGAGTCAATAAGTGGCAGTCCGGCGCGCCTCTCGGCAGTTCTCGAGTGGAGGTCGGCCGGAGTGGTCGACTATTGAAACTCTCGCGTTCCTAGCTATTATTGTTAATGAGATTGTGTAAATTGATATCGGGAACATTAAGTGATTGAACATTATAATCCGAGTTAATTAACAAAGTGTTTGATTGCACCAACATTACCCACGAACGCCAACAGAATAAGAAACTAATTATAAGAAATAAATTTGCTAGCGGAGGTCCCGGGTTCGATCCCCGGTAGGACGAATTTAGGAAATTGTATTTTCTAATTTGTCTGAGTCTGGACTGGTGGGAGACTTCTGTCGTGGCTAGTTACCACCCTACCAGCAAAAACGTACCGCCAAACAAAGATATTTGTGTTCCGGTACGATCCTGTGTAGAAACCGTAAGAGGTATATCGCCTCTTAACAGATTAGCGCGCTACCATCTCAGACTGTATCATCACTTACCATCAGGTGGATCACAGTCAAGTGCTAATCTGTCAGCAATAAAAAAAAAATAATTAAATAATGGATCCAATTAATAACGATGTCGGTGGAGAATCCTACGTGCTGTAAACTTCTCCGTTCTCTCTTATTCTCTGACATACATTTAAATCTTCCTCTTGAATTACTCTATCTATTACTACAAACTATATTAAAATCCATTTAATGGTTTAAAAGATCTAAGCCAACAGATGTCAAAGGTTGTCATTAATATACAATATACAAATTTAAATTCAGAGATTTTAACCCGGGATATCTCTCGTACTTATTACACCAGCGAAGCTGTTTACATTCATTTAAATTTTTATACCTAAATTGACCTTTATCTCTATTAAATTACCTTAAGACCTTTTAATAAATTGCCAATTAAGTCACTAACTCCTTTAAAGATATTCTGCTAATATTATCCCTCGAAAGCTATATAATTATGTATTTAGAGGTAAAATAATTATTATATAACTTTTATTTAATTAAGTTTTTTAGCGTTGTCGAAAAAGGACTCGTCGTCGTCGCTTCAACCGATGGACGTCAACTGCTGGACATAGGTCTCACGTAATGACGTCCACAAGGCCCGATCTTGCGCCGCCTGGCTCCAGCGGCTACCGGCGATCCTCTTTATGTCGTCGGTCCACCTTGTGGGGGGTCTCCCTACACTGCGCCGTCCGGTGCGGGGTCGCCACTCCAGCACCTTTGGCCCCCAACGTCCATCGGTCCTTCGGACTATGTGCCCCGCCCATTGCCACTTCAGGTTCGCGATTCGCAGGACTATGTCGGTGACTCTGGTTCTACTACGGATCTCTTCATTTCTGATTCGATCACGTAGAGAAACTCCGAGCATAGCCCTCTCCATCGCACGCTGAGTGACTCTGAGCTTCCGCATGAGGCCCATAGTCAGCGACCATGTCTCAGAACCGTAGGTCATCACTGGCAACACGCACTGTTCGAAGACTTTGGTCTTCAGGCACTGAGGGTTATCAGACTAGATCAGGGGGTGCTAAGAATCTCCGGAAGAGATTCCGCTGCCAACCCCGACGACTTGACCTGGCAACATACAACGCACGCACTTTGAGGACCGACGAAAAGTTCTTCGAAAAAGGACTAAAGAATGTTTTTTTATTGCTCCAACGAAAAACGGCTTGATAATGATTATTATACCATTCAATAATATAGAATTTGACGGCCTCGGAACAGTGGTGCAAGTTCTCATTTTGCTAGCCAAGGTCCCGGGTTTAACTTAGCAAATTGCGTTTTCTAATTTCTACACCCTACCAACGAAGACATACCGTCAAGCAAAGAAATTTGTGTTCTGGTACAATGCTGTGTAGAAACCATATGCGGTATATCACCTCTTACTAGATTAGCGTGTTGCCATCTTAGACTGTATTACATACCATCAGGTGAGATCACAGTCAAACGCTAAACTGTCAGCAATACAAAATACCCTATAGAACCATCTTATTACCAGTTTAGACACATGCTATTTAACTTTGAGGATGTGCAAAACCTAGCACAGAAAGTAAACAAGTCAGAAGTGAAACTTCTTTGGCATACAAATTATTAGTCATGTTTATATTTATACAAATCCAAAATCTTAGATTTCCGAGAGTTAAAGGGAGTACTGAATTTTTATGAACGTAATTGTCATTAAAAAGTTTTGAAAATTAATACAAATTATTTTTTGTACTCACAAATGAGGAATTGTATATAAAAATTATTAAATGATGAGTGGGAATTTAAAATGCCACATGTTATTTTTAAATATTAAAACTACCTAACCTTCAAACGATTTGGCACAAAAACGCTGCAATATTCGTGACGCTAACCACGCATTTCATCCGTAAAAAATTTACCCTCATGAAGAAGAGACATTACACTTCAATAATACAAAAATTCCGAAACAAGGTCATATGGAAATAGAGAATACACCTTGGCACGTAAGAAATAACGATCTTCACATGGACCTTAATAAAGAACTTATAAATAAGTACATCGAAAAGATTACTCATCACCAAAGACCAGCACGTGAATCCTGTTGCTGCAAAACTTCTGGAAATCACCCAAATAAAGAGAATACAAAAGAATCTATTGAGTTAGTGAAAGTGCAGTGACACAATATAGTGTAGTGGTCTATTAAAACAGAAACAGAGTGAGTCTATAAACATTAACATAAACTAAACATAGGCATTGGACTCTAGACTTAGATAATATAGGTACGTTTAAAGTAGATTAGGTCAAACAATTACTACTAATTAGTTTATAAGGCTAGACAACGAAAGATTGACTGAATTGACAAGAAGTTTAACAAAGTAACTCCTTACGATAGGTAGGTCACTCAGTTTCCCCGTATTCCCACGGTATCGGCAACTACGTACATAACAAACTAGGATAGAATATATAATTTGCATATCAATAAATTAAATGCACTTCGCATTGAACGCATTAGCAACTCGTTTGTTTACGACTAAGGTATATATAACATGCGTTTAACGTGTTCTCAAGGGCTTGTTATAATTACAATAACTATATTTAAAGATGATGTTGAATATGATACTTTGAAAAGGAGACTAAAGGAGTACTTTTTGACTATCACAAAATAATTTAGTAATCACTTTAAATTGGGACTGAAATTTACTTACTCGTATATGTCGGAGTGCAAGTCTGTGGATCGCTGGTCCGTGTGTAGTAGTCTGTGGAACGCTGGCGCCATCTGTGTAACGGCGTGGGGCAAAGTCAATAAGTGGCAGTCCGGCGCGTCTGTCGGCAGTTCTCGAGTGGCGGTCGACCGGAGAGGTCGACTATTGAAACTGTCGCGTTCCTAGCTATTAGTGTTAATGAGTTTGCGTAAATTGATATCCGGAACATTAAGTGATTGAACATTATAATCCGAGTTAATTAACAAAGTCTTTGATTGCACCAACATTACCCACGAACGCCCACGGAATAAGAAATTAAATAGTAAATCCAATTAATAACCATGTCGGCGGCGAACCTCACGCCCCTGTGCTTTATGCTTCTCCGTTCTCTCTTATTCTCCGACATATATGTCGGAGTGCAATAGTCTGTGGAACGCTGACGCCACCTGTCTATCGGCGTGGGGCAGAGTCAATAGTGACAATCTGGTGCGCATCTCTCTAGTTCTCGGGCGATGGTCCACCAGAGCGGTCGACTGTTGAAACTGCCGCGTTCATAGGAACTACTATTTTTAATGAATTTGTGTAAATTGATATCGGGAATATTAAGTGATTGAATATTATAATCTGAGTTAATTATCAATTAATTGAATTATGGATGCCATTAATGACGATTTCGACGGAGAACCCTACACCCCTATGCTATATGCTCTTCTTCTCGTTTATTCTCCGACATATAATTTTTTGTCTTCTTTTTTTATGGGTATAATATTGGGTATAATGGTTTAATATCTCTGTACGTACACCACACGTTTTATAAAATTCTTTCACTTTTTCGAGTTCCTGGGAAAGATCTCTCCAAAAGGATAAGGTATCCTATGTATACTAACTTTAATTATCATATTACTGTATCTTCTTTTTTGGTGCATAAATAAATGAATATAGATATAAAGGCGGATCCTCGGATGTGGCGTTACAATCTTGGGTTATATCCGCCATATTGTGGGTAGTCGGGCGAGGAGATCAATGTCGGGTATTTCAACAAAATATTCCACGATACAATAAGTGCCTTCTTTATAAATTTCACTATAACTAGATTTAAAACATTCCACCAGAACACGTGGGCGCGTGCGCACTCTATGAAATCCGAACCAATAATGGCCACCACCCCAGTGCTCGGTGTTATGTCAGCTGTCAACCTCAAAATGACAAATCCTATTCGATTTTAAATCGATTAACAATCTGTGCGCCGTCAGACTACGTAGTACATACAAACCAAAATTGTTCATCAGATAAAAAAAGTTTTCATATAAACAAAAAATATTACGCACCTAGAGACGAAAGTATGACATCGTATTTTATTATCTAATATGTCATAATGATAATTGTTTGTCTTAATATTTAATGTTGATGGAAGTCGATGATGCAATTTTATTTCTATGTTAATTATAACATGGATAGAAAAGAGTAACCATTGAGTTTCTTGCCGGATTCTTCTCAGTAATACCTACATTCCCAAGAGGTGGTCGATTGATTGACAAGAAAGTTTATTGAGTTTATTGGAATTAAAGAATATCTTAGTTTGGTTATTGATTTTTATTATGAAATCTTGTTTAATTTAAATTCCTGACACGGGCATGATAATGGATGTGCCTTTACACTTTTTCATCTCAGGAAGTTCGATAAAAATGTAAATAAAGTTAGATATTGAATCTCTATCATNCGCCCCTGTGCTTTATGCTTCTCCGTTCTCTCTTATTCTCCGACATATATATGTCGGAGTGCAATAGTCTGTGGAACGCTGACGCCACCTGTCTATTGGCGTAGGGCAGAGTCAATAGTGACAATCCGGTGCGCATCTCTCTAGTTCTCGGGCGATGGTCCGCCAGAGCGGTCGACTGTTGAAACTGTCGCGTTATAGGAACTATTATTATTAAAGAGTTTGTATAAATTGATGTCGGGAACATTAAGTGATTGAACATTATAATCTGAGTTAATTGATAAAGTGTTTGATTGGACCAACATTACCCTCCAACGCCCACATTACGGAAATTGAATTATGGATGCCATTAATGACGATTTCGACGGAGAACTCTACACCCCTATGCTTTATGCTCTTCATCTCGTTTATTCTCCGACATATAATTTATTTGTTTTCTTTTATTTCTACACAATTTTTTATGGTTATATTTTTTGTATTAATATATTTTGTATGAGTATATGTATATGTGTATAATATATCTTTGGTTTGTATATATGTTGACATATTCTTAGCTTTTAATATTTCTGTACCTACACCACGCGTTTTATAAAATTCTTCCACTTTCTGGAGTTCCTGGAAGAGATCTCTCCAAAGGGATAAGATATCCTATGTATACTAACTTTAATTATCATATTACTGTGTCTTCTTTTTTGGTGCATAAATAAATGAATATAGATATAAAGGCGGATCCTCGGATGTGGCGTTACAATCTTGCGTTTTATCCGCCATAATGTGGGTAGTCGAGCGAGAAGATCAATGTCGGGTACTTCAACAAAATATTCCACGATACAATTAGTGCCTTCTTTATTAATTTCACTATAATAAATCAACACTTATAGTTTTAGATAATTAACAAAGAATACCTAGATTTAAAACATTCCACCAGAACACGTGAGCGCGTGCGCACTCTATGAAATCCGAACCAATAATGGCCACCACCCCAGCGCTCGGTGTTATGTCAGCTGTCAACCTCAAAATGTCAAATCCTATTCGATTTTAAATCGATTAACAAGTCGCCGTCAGACTACATAGTACATATAAACCAAAATTGTTCATCAGACAAAAAAGTTTTCATATAAACAAAAAATATTACGCACCTAGAGACGAAAGTATGACATCGTATCGTATTAATATGTCATAATGATATTTGTTTGTCTTAAAATTTAATGTTGGTGGAAGTCGTTGATGCAATTTTATTTCTATGTTAATTATAACATGGATAGAAAAGAGTAACCATTGAGTTTCTTGCCGGATTCTTCTCAGTAGTACATTCCCAACTGATGGTCGATTGATTAACAAGAAAGTTTATTGAGTTTATTGGAATTAAAGAATATCTTAGTTTGGTTATTGATTTTTATTATGAAATCCTGTTAAATTTAAATTCCTGACACGGGCATGATAATGGGTGTGCCTTTACACTTTTTCATCTCAGGAAGTTCGATAAAAATGTAAATAAAGTTAGATATTGAATATCATTGCTTCGTCTACGTAACTAAGCGACAAGTTATTTACTCATTTACTTATGACAATATATTCAATAATTTAAAGAAAATAAGTTCCAATAAATCGTAAGAAGAATTAAGTGAAGAAGTGAATCAAATTAATTAAAACATTTTGATTACGCAGCAACACAAATTGCCAAAAATTATGACATATAAAAGAAGGGTCTATGCGTCGAAAATTTGAAGCATGCGTACTAAATTACACCTTTATTTAATCGGAAAGTAATGTGTCAATTTCGTCACTTTCAATAGCGCCGAAAATATATAAACAACCTCTTTACTTTTGGACATTTTATTTAAATTTTTTTGCTAAACAGATTGAGTTTAGCGACATTGTTTTAGAGTTTTGTAAAAACAATATATTACGGATTACATATTTGATTTCCAGCGTTGATGTATTACTTTTGTATAACAAGTAGTGTTTAAAAACATGCCATTTCTCATCACATCTTGCTGGAACTATTACAAAGAAACCATTAAGCCCATACTCCCATATCGTCGTCAGTGGTAAGATTTTAAACCTAAATTGACTTTTACCTCTACTAAATTACCTTGAGACATTTTAATCAATTGCCAATTAATTCGCTAACTCCTTTAAATATATTTTACGACTATCATCCCTCCAAAGTTATGTAAATTTAATGTATAGATAAAATTAGTAACTTATTTTTAATTATTTAAATTATAAACAAAGACAAATGTTTTTTTGAGTTTACGAATATTTTATTTGCTTTATGAATATCTTTACTAGATTTTTATGAGATTTTTTCTTGTTAGATTCAGTATATTATAAAAAGAAACGTTAAATATTGTAAAGAATAATAACAATTAGCAAATAAAGACGCATCAACAAAGCGCTTACTTGTTCACTAAGGAACGTTTGTCAGCCATATTTTGGCGCCAATTTCATCCCGTACTTCCGATAGCTTTCCGTGATTCTCCAAGTAACTATTGTATCAGTCATACATTAGAAGTATAATTCTAAAGTAACTGTATTTGACTATTCAAAACTGCTTTTAAACATAAGAAATAAAAGTCTTGATTAAGAATTACTTACAAAGACAAAACCGTATAATTTATTCGTCCCAATTAGACAGAGCCCTAAGGGTTGTAATTACAGTCTGCTTTAAAATTCACCTTTAGCTTTCTAATTAGAATATCTGTTACATTATCTATGCGACAAGTACGTATTTGATTAAACGAACACATCTTATTCATTTAAAACAAATCTGCTCTACAATCTTTTGTACCAATGATATGTAACAAAACATCATGTTTTAATAGCTATATAATTAAAGAAAACCACGATCTCTGCTGATGAATGAGGTGATAAAAAAAGTGAAAAGTACAACATAGCCGCAAAAAAGAAACCCCTAGATACCTTATCTTGTTTCACATGTGTCAAAAGATAAATAGTCGAAAATTGATAAATTGTCAAAGAAGTATGAAAATCATATTGACAGGCTTAGTGACCTCGGTCACATCTAGACATCACTGATTTGGAGTGACCTCTCACTACCCAGCATTGTGGGCGCTATGATAGGTGATGGGTCAGATTGGAGAGCAGTAACCTCCTTCTGCAAGGCTGTTATCTTGTAGAAGAAGGCACAAGCAAAGGGAGCTTATGGAGAACGCTACTTTCTCTTGCCGGAGATGGGAGAGTGCCAGGAGAAGCAATTTTGCTGCGCCAGAGCTGAATGCGTTAACGGACATCTGGACATCAACACCTGGATAAAGAGGGTTTCCCTGGATTTTAGTGAATATCCTGCTACAACCAGTGAATCCCCCACTCCCGGATCTAAGTTTTCACTTCATCTTCATCTTCATCATTTCCCAGCCAACAAAAATAGAAAGCATTAGCCAATAGAACAAGATCAACAGATATAAGATAAAAGATGTGACAATGCAGATAAAGCGGCTTAAATACCAAGGGATCGGCCACATGATGAAGGACTAAACACAAAAGAATGACAGAATGGACTCCATTAGGCCAAAGAAAAAAGCGGGTCGCAGAAGAAAGAAGATGGGTGGACGAAATTAAAAAAAATAGCAGATCACCTTTGGACTAGTATGGTATGAGACCACTTGGAGTGGGAAAAGCTGGAGGAGCCCTTTGAGTCAGGAAAGAAGAAAAAAACATTATAATGTATTTCCCAGTAACAAAGACTTAGAGGGAGGGGAAAAGGAAGATATGTTAGGAATTTAATTGTCATTAAAATATTAAAATTTGTTTAAAAAGAGAATTTATGAAATGTTTTTATTTTATATTTTGTGAAAAATATCATATTAAATTATTATATGACGAGTGGCAAATTAAAATGCCACATGTTATTTGTGAATATTAAAACTGCCTAAGCTTCAAACGAATAAGCATAAAAAACGCGGCACACCTTCGTGGCGCTAATCACGCGTTTCATCCGTAAAAATTTTACCCTCATGCGCCTGAAGAAGTTTCACTTCAAAAAGTTTAAAATACAAGTTGACCGTTTATGTATAAATAGCGTTCGAAATAAGTTTAGGATAGCAGATGGAAAATACATACTTATATGTCCCATGAATCATATCATAGATAGATAGAATCATACGATATAACCACAATTATGCGTTATAATTTCATAATACTAAAATATTTCATGCGAAATCTATATTTTCGCGTAATCATATTGTATCATTTAACAATAAATTTGATTCTACGTAACATATGAATAATTATCATATTGGTCATAACTTTGTCATACATTAATGGACTGTTAAATTAAAATCTATATATATAAAAGTTCACGATATATCATCACGATATCTCTGGAACCATAAGGCGTAGAGACTCGTAATTTGGTGGGAATATTCCTTTGGCCGAGTAGAGGTCAGATAAGAACGGATTTTACGAAATCCCTCCCGCAAGGGGGGTTGCGGGGGTGTTAACTATTGACTCATCACAAAAGGTGTAGAGACTTGAAATTTGGTAGGTATTAAAAATATTTTTACATGTTATCTATATATATAAGATAGATATCCAGGTATCTATTGACTCATCACGATATCTCTGGAACCATGAGGAGTAGAGATTCGAAATTTGGTAGGAATATTTCTTTTACCATGTAGAGGTCAGCTAAGAACGGAATTTGGTTGCGGGGATCTTCACTATAGACTCGTCACGATATCTCTGGCACCATAAGACGTAGAGACTTGAAATTTGGCAGGAATATTTCTTTTACCGGGCAAAGGTCAGCTAAGAACGAGTTTTACGAAATTCCACTCGCAAGGGGGATTACGGGGGTGTTAATTATTGACTCACCATATCTCTGGAACCATAACGCGCAGAGACTTCAAATTTGGTGGGAAACTTCCTTTTGTCAAATAGAGACGCGAGTATGTTTCTTATTTATAAAATAATTTGCCTAAATTAATGAAAATGCTACCAAAAAATATTCCACGCAGACGAAGACGCGGATTCAGCTTTTTCAATATATATTGCGACGGTATTGTTAGTATTGGTAACTTGCCACGACCGAAGCCTCTCTACCTGACCTAGACAATTTAGAAAATGCAGTTATCTAAATTTGTAAAACTGGTAAAGGAAGCCAAGACTTAAACGAATATAATAAAGCAATCATTAAATCCCGAGATGATGACATTAGACTGACTTCTTTACTAATTCAATATGATGAATTATGTCATAAAAAGATAATATAGATAAACATTTTAGTAGCTTTGGTTCATAAAGACGACGGCTGTAACATTATTATGAGATATGATCTTATAAACAGTAGGAAATTTCCAAATGGCTACTTTGAATATTTTATGTTACGAAGCTTTGTTGAAACGTTTATTTTCTCTCAAAATGAAATTTAAATACAATGGTATATGAGCAGGTTTCAATGAATATAACTGCAACTGTTTAGAACTACAAAAATTTAGTAAGAGTCACTAAATAAAGCCCTCACGCCAAAACTACATAACCGATTGTAATGAAATTTGGTAAACAGATAGTCTAGAGCCTAAGAAAGGACATAAACTACTTTTTAATGATAAAACTACTCTGTCTGTCTGTCTGTCGCGCTTTAAATAAGACTATTGAACATATTTCAATGAAATTTGGTACACAGATAGTCTAGAGCCTGAGAAAGGACATAGGCTTTACTTTCTAATGAAGTCAATCTAGACACTTACTGAGAAGGAGTTCTCATATTCCCAAGATGTCCAGATCATAATTTCCTTGCCCTTATCCCAATAGATGGGGTTGGCATAGCATATTTCCTTTCGCCACTTCACTCTATCAGCTGTCATTTCTACATTCACACCTCTCATACACATTTGCTCTTTCACACAGTTCATCCACAATTTTTTCGTTCGCCCTCTCCTGGCACAAGATATTCTCCCAAATTCAGATATATAAGCGAAAAACAACTACTCACTGTGACTTCAAAAATAGTCACCAATTTGACTTGAAATTCGTCATATATTATCATCTCACGACGTAGTCTCTTACTAAGAACGTGTTGCTCCATATTCCCACGGATTCCGGATATGAGCAAAACTTATAGAATGATTTCCGTTACCATACCCCTGATTTAACATTCGTCATACATACATGTTCCTTTAGCGACGTAAACTTCAAATAATATACAGGAAAAGCTTTAAAAGCTTTTTTGAAGTCATACACATAGATGGCCGACATTAATAAG
Organism: Elymnias hypermnestra; assembly: GCA_015832385.1. Taxonomy (NCBI): domain Eukaryota; kingdom Metazoa; phylum Arthropoda; class Insecta; order Lepidoptera; family Nymphalidae; genus Elymnias; species Elymnias hypermnestra. Next base: position 9,139,599 of record JACTOM010000934.1, read on the forward strand.
AAATATAAAACAATTGTAATTTTATTAATATATAATGTGCATTTGTTTAATTTTAAATGAAACTAAAGGGCGTTATTAAATATAGAGGCAAATGTACATCTAAACTAATATTATGAAGAGGAAACATTTGTGTTTTTGTATGTATGTTTGTAACGTTTTCACACAAAAACTGCTGGACCGATTTCGAAAACTTTTACACCATAAGAAAACTACAGTTTCACCGAGTGATATAGGATATAATACTTTCTCAAAAAAATAAGGATCCCTAATAAAAATTAATTAATGTAATCCAAAGTGTGAAAATTTGTCACAATAAATCTGTCATTGCGTGTGCTGCTGAAACCATTGATAATAGAACAATAAAATGTTCTACAATATTATAGAACGTATTAATATCTACAAAAAAGTTTGTTATACTATAAATCCAATTACTGTAGTTATGCCACTATAACTACTTTTTAACATTTTCAAAGCTAATAAAAGTGCCAACTCTAATCAACCCATATTCATACCCTTATCGTATTAAATTATATTTTATTAAAGACCATTTCAATGTCTGTAAAATACTATTTAAATTATTAAATTCAGAGGATTAGTTACTAAAATAAAAGAGAAATCACTCACGTAATGTAAACACTTCACGCTGAAATTCCTAGCTGAAGATAATCTCGGAAAAAATCCATATTTTATACCCACTTTTGCACTTAATTTGAATAAATTACACATTATAAAACAAGTAGCTACTGTCACTGAGGAGGAAAAGTATGTAATAAAAAATTCAACTAGCACTAAAGTATTTGATATCGTATATATTGGAGCCTCCCATCGATACCAGACACTTGTATCTAGTTTTATAAATGAAGTGATTGTAAACGAGTGGTGTGTATCGTATATTATCACATAATGTACCTACATATTGTTGTCTAATGCGTATTTATTCAAAGACTAATTGGTAAAGACGCAGACCGTGTTGCATTTCCTGGTGACATAAGTGCATTGCGTCTCTACGATGTGTCAAGTTCAAAGTCATATTCTCATTATATGTATACAACAGTAAAGCACTTTGACCTACTCACTGAGTTTGATATCTACTTAAAAAAGCGCGTAAAGTAAAAAAGTAAGTAGCAGCCCATTAAAGTCCCACAGCTGGGCACAAGTCTCCTCGTTAAATGAGCGAGGGTTTTTAGAGGATAGAACCACCACGCTGCTCCACTGCAGGCATAGTACACGAGTACACTCTCTATTCCTTCACTCTCATAGACACGAGCGTGCTCTCTGAGGCACGGGGTTGGATCACACCGCCAATTTTTTCCCAATTTCGGGCAAATATTGAGAAAATCTTAATAGAAAACTCAATATCGATTTCGAACTGGACTTGAACCCAGGACCTCATGACTGTAGTCGAACATGCTAACCACTAGACCAATGAGGCAGTCAAAAAGTGCGTGTGTACAAAATATTCGTTGGGTTCAGCGCAGCATTCTGCGGGGTACGGGCCTCATTGCCCGGTACTCTTTTTTGCTCGTATTTCATACGGGCTGGGTCGATCCTGGTCAATTCCGAGGGCGGTATGTCCGGGTGTTGTTACCGCGTCATCTTCGCCACTATCACCTACGGCTGGTGGTGGTGACAGCAGGAGCTCACGAGACAGATGACGTGGAGGTGTGTGTGGAGAGTTATCCGCCAGGCGGAACATACTCGTCGCGTCTTGGTATCACGATAGATAACGTCATTCCTGACGTACCTCGGAGACGTACTATCAGACGAACTACAAAGCACACATCTCGCGCACCAAATTTCAAATTTAAATTTAATTTATTTAATTTATTTAATGTTGTTACAAAGACGTTTCTAAAAAATAAATGTGCATGTCATATTCAATGTGTGATGAAGAGATATGTTTAAGCTGACTGAGCTTAGAAAGCTCACCAGACCCTTAAAGATTTAGTCTTATACGAGTATATTAGACGGTTTGTCAGCAGGTTCTAAATAACATCTTCTCCATCCAACTCCATCTCTCCATCTCCATCCAACCAAAATCTGGGATTTTGGTGGGATGGAGTCATAAACCTTAGATCTTAATAATTTATGTCAATTCACAATTTTTTACATTTACAAGATATTTTGCGTTCATTTGACAAATCTATATGCATTTATAAAAAGAAAATCTGTTTAAACTATAGTATTTTAATAAACAGGAGATGTTTTGAGGATTAAGGCATAAGTTTATCTCATTTAGCCTCTAGTGAACTTCCTAAGCTCTACTGGCTTTGTCAGCTTTAAAAGCCCTTATAACTTAATGGAAACAAGTGATATTTATCTACGGTGTCGTGTGAAAAAAAGATTTAATGTTATTACACATATTGTGAAAGTTCAACATCTACCCAAGAAACCTCTGGAACTGTAAGGTGTAGATAAATTGCCATAGATTATATAGTGGAGCGTACTTAGAAAAAAAACCATGAGCAAATAATAAGTGAACAGGAATCTGTATAATATTTTTTATCCCTATATATACAACTGGTTATAAAACTACTTTTTGATAATATATAATAACACGTAACTCTAAATCCCTCATTGAAAAACGTGTGATCAGAAATAGTCATTCAAAAGAATCGCTAATCATCAGCTGACATGATACTCAGTCACATAAAATCAGGATCATATCACAGCCACACGATTGAAGAGATAACTTCGTTAACACTAAAGTTAGTTTTAAACGGGTTTTAGTTCTATATGCATAAAATAATAACATTTACAATTTACATGAATTAAAATATAGCAGCTACGTGTTTACTAAAGCTCTGTCATTCCCTAAATCAATTAGAGTCGACTTTTAGAACAAGCGTTACATTGCCGAGCGTGACGGTCTAGTCTCATTCAATATCCACATATACATGAGCATAATTCGCCTGACGAAGTTATCTCTCCATTAAACATGTAATATACTGATTGACACAACTATTTTAATCGTAATCGTATAAATAAATATTAAATTGCCAATGATAATAATTCAACCGATATTCAAGTATATACACAATAACATTTAAGATATTTACGTTGTTTATGAACATGTACTTGAAGAGATAAGAATCGTTATTGAACTCGGTAAAACCAAGGAATAATTATTAAGAAGCACTATCAAACATGCTCAAAACAAAGTATAATACAAAAGCAAACGTAAACGAACATTACAAATAAGTAAGCATGGGATAACCAAGTAACATATCCGTTATTTGTTACTTTACTGATAAAATAACAAGTAACGGAAATAACTTAAATACTTATGAAGGTTATCACGTTATTGTCAATATCTTGCAATGGAGTGAGCGAGTATTATAATAACTTTAATAACTAATGGAGCGAATTCAAATAAATTTTCCCCATTTGAAAACTGCATTTTCATTACGTGACATAGGCTATATTAATTTCACAAAAAAAATATGAAAAATGCATTAATGTAACCCAAGGTGTGAAAAAAATAGTCACAATAAATCTGTCATCGCGTGCACTGCAATTGCATAATAGATTGAATTAAAATGTTAACGACAAAACGGGTAATTTTTTTTTCAAAAATGAATATATGTAAGGCGTGCCTCCAATCGCCTTTTATGCTATACGGGCTTTAGGCCTCTAAATCCGGCCCTGTTACCAACTTGTAAATAAAGCCATAGATTTGAGCTGATAGAGGAGAAATCTAACTAATGAGAACTCTTCCTTTGATATAATCGACTATAGAGTAATTATATACTTCTTTACATAACCACAAATTAGATTGTTTGATTGACAATGTCGTTTATAACAGAATTTTATTTAGTTATATAAATACGAAAGTAACAACAGTGAAAATAAAGATGTGAACCAAATGATTAATAAAATTTTACAGTCTACGAGAAACAGACCATGTTCTTGTCCAACAGGCAAGATATGCACAGCCTGCAAGACAAAGAAAGTTGTCCCGTATCTATTTTCCTCTTTTCATCTCTTTACATAAAAGTAGCATACAATTATTATAATAAAAGTAGTATAAATACAAGAACAGGGTGCGAAGAAACCCTTGTAACTTAAGATTTAAAGTCATTCTAACTAACTGCCTCATTGGTCTAGTGGTTAGTATGTTCGACTACAGATATGAGGCCCTGGGTTCGAGTCCCAGGTCGGGCCAATTCAAAAATCAATATTGTGTTTTCTATTAAGCTTTTCTCAATATTTGCCCGAAGTTGGGAAGTTGGCGGTGTGATCCACCCCGGTGCCTCGGAGAGCACGTTAAGCCGTCGGTCCTGCGCCTGATCTCTCCCCGGTCGTGTCGGATTCCCGTCACATCGGACTATGAGAATGAAGGAATAGAGAGTGCACTTGTTGTGTACTATGCCTGCCAATCCGCAGTGGAGCAGCGTGGTGGGTCTATACTCTAAAAACCGTTAATGAGCTGCTACTTACTTTAATATCATTCGTACAATATGGTGCTGCGACACTGCTGTTTCAAAATGTTTTAAAACATTTTCAAATGTTAGAAATTGTTAGATGTGTTGACACTTGTAAACAAAGCATCGGCTCACAGTTTGGATTTACGTTCCGAGGCGTCTACGCGAAAATGGAAAAATTGCTCATTTGTTTTTTATTACAAAAAAATTGTAAAAGCACTCTATCCAGATGCTCTAAACACTAAGAGCTAGACAAAATAATACCATATTTTATATCAAGGTTTTGGCCAGTGTTAACTAACAATTTTGTTTATAAAAACATTTTTTAACATTGTGATCAAATGTTAGAAATATTTACTAATGTTTTTGAACATTTTTAAACATCAGTGTGGCAGTCCCATTAGAAATAATTTGTGGAAAAAAATATACTTGACGATTCAAAAATGCTGTACAGCCTTCTTGAATAAAGTAATATTGAATTTGAATAATAGAAGTCACCTACTTGTTTTAGGTAAGCAAAAGATATGAAAATGAATTTAATGTATTGAAATGAATACAAAGGCTTTCAATTTATTAACTATATCAATTTTAATAATTGCAGAAAGGAAAATCACTTTAATTTATATTTTAAACTGTTTATTCACTATCAAATTTTGCATATTAGCTTAAACCGGTCTAAATGTTTCATTTCCACCGTAAATTTATGAGAAATATCGAAATCAAGTTGTTTTCGTCTCACATTTTTAAATTGAGCTGATAATTGTTGACAATTAAAAAACCGATATTTTTTCTATTTCAATCTTGTGAAACCGCAATTCTGACTTACGAACGAAGCTATAGGTACTCAAAATATATATTTTTGTAGACCGCAAGTAATCGTCGAAGATCCGCGACGTTTACCAGCAGGAGTAACAATATCATATTTCAAGGCGCCTAAAAAATCATATCGAAATACCCCCACTACAGTTCATTTTATGGAAAAATCTCAAAGATGGAGATTCCGGAAGAGGCATACATACGAAGCACCACCGAAAAAGAAATCGACAGCACTATGCCAATGGTACAAACGTAGGAAAGCCTTAAAGGAACTAGATATTGAATATAAAAAGGAAAAGGAGATATTGAAGCGACAAAAACATGAACAGTATGAGAGGGAGCGTCTTAGAGAACTGATAGCTTGGGAGGAAACACGCCAAAGGGCCTTATCGGTCCCTCCTCGCGAAGAAAAGAAATGGGTCGTATCGGAGTCCCCACGACATAAATCATTGTCTCCACCAAAAAAGAAAAGCAAACCTGTGCGTATCAAAGAGAAATCGGCAGCCGTTAAGCCAATTTCACAGTCGAAGTACGCCTCCGTTAAAAAATAGTAAGTCTTTATGTAGTATAGCATTTTGTATAGCAAAACACTAAACTGTAATCGTTCTTGGTATTACGGTTTCGGTATTTGAAGTGAAACTTCTTTAGGCGCATGAGGGTAATTTTTTTACGGATGAAACCCGTGTTTAGCGTCACGAAGATATACAGCGTATTTATGCTCGTTCATTCGTTTGAATGTTAGGTAGTTTTAATATTCACAAATAACATGTGGCATTTTAATTTGCCACTCGTAATTTAGTATACTATTACGGATTCAAAAACAAAATTTAATTAATAATTTGTAAAATTGACAAAAAAACACGTGTCATTTATGTTTACAATTGTATTAATTATCGACAATTAAATTCATTAAATTACTAACATATCTTCCGTTTTCCCCTCTAAGTCTCGGAAATCTAAAATTTTAGACTGAAAAATTAGTTTGTCAAAGAAGTTTCACTTCTGACGTGTTCTTTGTACGCCCACATTTTTAATTTGTCAGTCTTGGGCCGGTGGTTTCGGCAGAGGCTAGTTGCCACCTAACCAACAAAAACGTACCGTCAAACAAGAGAATGGTATCCCAGTACGATGCTGTGTTGAAACCATAAGAGATAAATTGCCTTTTTACAGATTGGCACAGTTCTATCTTAATCTGTATCATCATTTACATTATCTCATCACATTTTACACATTCAAGCGTTAAACTGTCAGCAATAACTTCCCAAATTTTTTTCTTTACTACAGTACACGTGACCAGTGCCTTACTTCGACGCATGTCGTGGTGAGGCATCGCCACGTCATTTCTATTCCCACACGATTCGGCAATCCGCTATCTCTCTCAGCACAACTATCTTTAGTGTATTCTTTTATAGCCTTGGCAGGCAAACGAGCTAGCGGGTCACCTGATGTTAAGTGATTACCGCCGCCCATGAACACCTGCAGCTCTAAAGGGACCACCGATGCGTTGCCGACCTAATAAATAGGAGTTTATTCGCCTCTTGTATTCCTGTAAATCATAGTCATGTGGGAAGACCATTGATGGGAGTTCGTTCCACATCATGCATGTGCGCGGAGAGAATGATCGACAAAAACGTACTGTGGCTGAGGGCCATGTATCCAAAGTGTGCGGATGGAATTTATTTCATCCGTCTAGTTGTTTGTTGATAAAATCGTGACGGCGGTACAAACTCAAAGAGCTCCTCAGAACATTCCCCGTTATAGATACGATGGTACACACATAGAGAGCTAACGTCCCTACGGTGCTCCAGCGTTTCCAGCTTACTGGTCAATTGGGAGTCGTCGACAATTCCTATAGCCTGCCTCTGTATTGGGGTGCTTCAACCCATAGATGAGAGCAGTACCCCAAGCTTTTTAGAAGCTAATTTGACTTTGCCTTCCAAATGCCCACGGAATTGTACTTCGCTAGAAACGTCGACGCCATGAAACCCAATACTTTTCGAAGCAGTGAGGGGGATTTTTTGGAAGCGAGATGCGAGGTTCAAGTTACTTTTTTAGCTGTGAAGGCGCATACTTGGGTCTTTATTGGGTTAAACCTAACAATCTTCGCACCCCAATCCGAGACCTTTACCGCGCTATATCCGTGAAATCTCTTATTGAAATCCCCTTGTATTTTGACTCGTGATCTATAGCGAAAGAGTGGGAAATAAATCAACTCATGCCGTGAGGAAACGTCGCCACATTGCCTCTCAGATCTCTCATGCCGCACAGTATACAATATATACAGTGTTACGTTATACTACAATTTTCATATATTCATAAAATTATACTATTTACTATATATATAACTAGCAGACCCGACAGACTTCGTTCTGTCAAAAAGATTTGGAATGCGGCAGCTTTCTTTTTTACAAATACTAAACAAAACACAATCGATTAAATGACACACAGAATCTTTTTTTTTTTAAACAAAAGATAGCGTAAATAAATGACATCTTTACATAACCTATGAAAGATGAACAATTTTTGAACAAAAGATAGTAGCATAAATGAATTCCTTATTTACATAACCTAAAAATGAATTAACAAAACCGTTGCTATAGACAACGGTCTAATAATTCATGTCACAGTCTTGTGGATGCGTGGGTTGATGCGTGGGTGGATGTGTGGAAACGCGTTTATAAGCATTGAAGTGACGTTAGACATTTTGCCGGTCTTGTTTTCGTGCGCTCTAGTTTTCGTACCAGAAACAAATGACTGTCCACATAAATATGAAAAAAATGGTAAAGGGTTGATGGAATTAAAAAAATGAATAGCCTAAAACCTTCTACAATTAATTCCGCGTTGAATGGTCATGGTCTCATGCCGATCGGGCCGTTTTCTAGTTTATCGATAACAAAGAAAAAAAAGAGTTGCTTTTATATACATATATATAGATTTTGTATATTTTCAATAACATGTTAGTAATGTTTTAACAAAAACTCTCTCGCTTTCTTAGTTGTCGAGAGCAAATTGCAATATGTGTCACATAGCGTGAGCGTGACGGCTCAACCTCAATCAATACCCACGAAACGAATTTATTTTATCATTAACATTTAATTTCAGCAATCGGAGAGACTCCATAACCAACAGATTCGTGAACTACTGTTACCGTCTTTGCTGTCAATTCTACTGCTACTTAACTTGCATTATACTAATAATATTTGCTGTTATTCTGATATTTTAATTTTTTATAAAATCATGTATCCATTAAAGGCTACGAATAAAACAACAATCATAATAATACTTTTATTCATCATAAAATTATATCGTACAATTAAAAGTTATTTACTTGTCTATTCAAGTATTTTAGTAGAAATTTCTAAAATTAGGGACTTATTAATGAATCTTACCACTAAAATAAAGAGATCACAGTATCTTTTATTATATTTTGAAGATGTTAAAAACTATAATACCATTTAGCACTTTATTATTTGTTTTGTTATTATTTGTAATTAAATGTTAGTTTTTAATAAGTGTTAAATATATTTGTAGTAAGGCGAATTTTGACTTAAAAAGATATTAATACTTTTTAGAAAAATAACTAGGGGTGTGCGAATATCGTTCGAATCGAATATCAATATTCGATACGAAATTCCAGTGGAATAATTTGCGAATTAATTAAATATCTCTGGATTTTCAATTGTTTCTATTTAAATCGTGTATCGAAATATTCGACTTATGAAGAGTATACTTTTCGTTTAAAAATCAATTACCCAGACAACAAAATTGCTAATTTTCAATATATGTTCATCTCTGTCGGTAACATAAAAAATCTAGATGATTTTTATTGGCAAGAGATTTCGAAAAAAATTTCACCAGGAAGTCATTTTCTTCTACTACATTTCTACAATTTGCAATTTATTTTGCACCAAAGCAGTCGAAATATTTGAATATTGAACATAAAAACCCTAAATCGAAAATTCAGTAATAATTTAATAGTTTATGAATAATTAAAAAAAATCGTACTATTCGATTCGAGTTTCTAATCGAATATTAACATTCGATTCGGAACCAATAATCCGTAAGTGCGAATTATTCGCACACCCCTAAAAACAACATGAAAAATAGTAAATATAACTCATTTTCAAGTTAAAGGTACTCATTCAGAGGGCCTTTTAACTTTTTAAGAGAGCATTTTTAAATTATAATAGTATAAAAAGGTAGACAGCAGTCTATTAATGTCCCACTGCTGGACAAAAACCTCATCACTTATAGGTTCAAGGGGTTTTTAGAGCATAGACCTAAATCTCACCAATAATGACGTTTTTTTATTAAGTTATCTAATGATGTCATATTTATTTCTATAAAAAAGGATTATAAAGTTCACTCAATGAGAAGTGAATATCATCTCCCAAGGACATTTGGAGAAACAGTTAAAAACGCTTGAAAAACAATATAGGTTAACAACAAAACTTTCAACCCCTATAAGTTACATTTTTACAATTTCTAAAAGTTTATAATAGATAGGTTAAGATAGGTAAGGTATAATAGGTAGAAGTGTATAATAGATAGGCTAGGACTGCCTAGCTTTTACGTTATAATTTGAATTCGTAAATAAAATCGTCGTCATATAACTAAACAATACATAATGGTATATAAAAGGCACATTAATAAACAACATTTATTTAAAATTGTACTTTTTTTGCTATCCGTATCGATATTAACACTACGTCTACCTCGCCTTTATTCTATAGCTCAAATTTTATACGGTATTTATATTATTTTAAGGGGACTTTACATGCTAGTATATTAAATGTAGATTAATAATCAATATTCTTTAGATTTTTGCTTTTTTTGCTATCCGTATCGATATCAATGTCAATTAAGGTGATTTTAAACTTTCTCATATTTCTATGTGAGAAAGTTTAAAATTACTAATCGTCGACGAAAAGTCGATTATATAACTAATCATATAAGTAAATAATACACGAAGGTATGTAATAGACAGGTAAATAATCAATATTCGTTAGAATAACAATTTTTTTGCTATGTTTACAGATATTAATTCTAGAAATGGCCCGTTTTATGTTTCAGGTAATCTCGTCTTTCTGATATAGAAAAGACCATTAAGTTACGAATCTCGATGACGTCATCATATAACTAAACAATACGTAAGGGTATCCTATATTTTAATATCGGCATATGATTTATTAAAAATGTATTAATATCAATAGATTTATTTGCTATCCGTACCGCAACGCAAAAGGATCAATATTTCATTCAATCCTGACTTTTTTGTCATCTGTACTTACTGGAACTGACAGATCAATATCCGTTTTAATTTAATATTGTGTATGTATTGTTTCAAAGCGATCTCGTACGTCGTCGACTTCATATTATAGTTCCGTTTCACAAAACGTTAAATGATCAGTTTACCTGTTATAGACGTTTTTTGCCATCTGTACCGATATTTATACTTAAAGTGTCTCGTCTTTACTTCAAAAAGTACGACTTTCTAAAAAGTTATGACGGATAAATTACAAATCGATGAGGTCATATTTATCGTTTAGTTTTGTTTTTTTTCTCTCTTTGAATAGTGCTTTTGCTATCTGTACTAATATTAATGCATAAACTATGTCGCCTTTATGTTATAATTAAGATTACTATATTAATATTATTAAAAAACTTTCTAAAATGACAGGTAAATTATTAATCGATGACGTCATTACAATACAACACATGAGGGTATCACATACTATTATCCGCGTACTATTTATAAAAAATCTATTAATACCAATAGATCAATTAGTCTTTTAAAGGGTTTATTACAGACCCAGTTCACGCAACGGAAAGTTACTAGTATTTTCTTTGCCTATAGTGATTTTTTTGCTATCCGTACCGATGTTAGTACTAGAGCTGGCGCATCTTTTTCTATTGGGAGTTAGTTCTACATTAATATTCTTTAAAGACTTTGATCTTAAACCGTCTGATTTTGATCGTCTTATTGCAGTTCCGTTTACGCAACGCTAAAGGATAAATTCTCCATTTATTAGCGCTTTTTTTTGCTATCTGTACCGATATTAACATTAGAACTGTCTCACTTTTGTGTTATAGTTTGAATTTAATACTATATTTATATTGTTTAACGATGATCTCGCACTTTCTTATAAAGAAATGTCGGCTATTTTATTAATCGATGACGTCAAATTACAGTTCCGTTTCAGACAATGCTAAATGATCAATTTTCCTTTCATAGACGTTGTTTTGCCGTCTGTACCGATATTAATAATTAAACTAAAATTTCTTTGTGTTATTGTTTGAATACTATATCTTTTTAGAAATTCATAAATTACTAATCGATGACGTTATCGATTAGTAATCATATAACACAAATCATTAGCGTATCATATATTTTATTATCCGTGTATTCGAAGTCTATCAATACAAAAAAATTAAATATAAATAACATTTTAAAAGGTTTATTACAGATCCGTTTCACGCAACGGAAAGTTACTAATATTCTCTTTGTCTATAGTGATTTTTTTGCTGTCCGTGCCTATGTTAGTACTAGAGCTGGCGCATCTTTTTCTATTAGGACTTAGTTCTATATTAATACTCTTCAATGGTGACCTTAAACCGTCTGATACCGAATCGACTGCTAAATTACTAATAGATGACGTCAAATCAGATGGCATATTCCCGTCTAAGCAATATAAAAGGGAATCTGATATTAAATCATCTGCATCTGATTTATTAAGTACTGATAAATCGACAGGAGTTGCAGTCAAAACCGATCGGCTTATCAAATACTCTCTGAAAGGTTCTGACAACGATTTGGTGTTGTCAGTCATGTCATTTCTTTGTAAAAGTCTGTCGTCAGAACCTGATAAGGTTGAGTCAATATCGTCAGTGATATTTTTTATATCGTTAGGTATAAAGTTTGTTGAAGGTCTATTCATATGTAGGGAGGCGCTCGCTGAGTGTGTAGATCTGGAAATAAAGTGACAATTGAGATCCCACTGCTGGGTATTGGTCTCTTTTATAGAGTATTTACAGGCCATTAGCCAATATGTCGTTTAAAGTAATCTTGTTACAGATTCCGACCCAAAGTATCACAAAAAATATCTGTCACCCGAACGGGGGGTACCAAAAGACCCCAGTGCATTTGTATGGAAATCTGAATCACATCACATCAACATCGCTTGCATACTTTGCACATGAGGTACATATCCGTGAAAATTAAAGCATTGAGGTCTTTTAGTACCCCCGTTAGGATCATGACTAATTTTTTTATAATTACAACGGAAAGGTTAAGAGAGAAAGATATGGTGGTCCCTTTTACTCTCCCTTATGAAGGTTCGACAGTATTTAAAGAAGATAATTATCATTATATACATATATCATATTTTTGGACTCACCTTCCACTGGAGGACCTGGACATTACATCATCATCTGAAGATACAAAGTCGCTGTCATTTTTAGGGGATATTGAACGATAAATATCAGACTTAGCCGACTCGTCCTTATTGTCTATGGTTTCTGGCATACTGTCTCTTTGTTCCGAGGTTATGATCAAAGGTTTACGTGACCTCGGTGTCATTATGGATTCCTGAAAGATTAACCAATATATGTCAAATTGTTATAATGATGAAAAAACATATTCTATTAGACAACAGAATTAGTCATAAATTATCGCAAAGATAACAGGATAGACAAAACATCATTATAGAGCACATTTAAAAGCATAAATAATGAAGGTAGAACAAAATGAAATATGGAAGTAGAATGAAAAGTAAAATGAGGGTAGAACAAAAAGCAAAACGCATGCAAACGTACAAACCTGCATGGCTTTGGACAACTTCTGCGTAGACTTCGTTATAGGCGACATCGAGGCCCTTCGGAAATTAACATTATAGGGTGTATTGCAATCCTCATCGAAACCGTTTTCCGAAAAACCGGGGGTACTTGTCAAATAATGAATTTTCAACTCCAAATCACTAGGTTTAGTTTTCAATGGGGTTTCGTTTAGACTTTTGAAAGAAGTATCGTCCTCTGATTCCTGGTTCACACAAGAGACACAAGATGTCGGCGTTCCACGTATAGCATTCGATCTTTTTTGGTACTTCTTATTTATGTTTTGCGACGATAATTTAGTGCGGAATATTCTAGAACGTTTCTTTGTGTTTTTAGGCGTCTCCTCGTTCGAGTCTAGTGCACTCAAGTTAGGTTCAGAGACAAATTTAGGGCTCAGTTTCCTAGATCTGTTTAGAGCACCTTCGGATAACGTACTCTCGTGACTGTCGTCCGAATCGTAATCCAATGACTCTGAACTGACTATTTTGTTAGCGAGATTCTTTAATACGATATTTTTATGTGTCACATCGACTTTGCTATCATCATTATACCTTTTTCCTTTAGTCCTCTGTAAAAGGCATGCGTTTAGCGACGCGATGCGTTAAAAGAAAGTTAGAGAGACGGAAGACACAAACGGTTATAACAAATGGATCAACACTGGTTAGTTAAGCATGCGTGAATTGGTGTTGAATGCAAATATATTCGAGAAAACACGATTAATTACATTATTAAATATATAATCTAAATGAACATATTTGCGGTCACTTAGGTATAAAAAATATAAAATGATCAAAAAGAATAAATTACGCTATAGACGTGTAACCCTAACGGGGTTTTCAAAAGTACCCCAGTTCATGCGAGATATGTCGGAAGGCAGGTGTCTGTGGAATGCTGGCGCCATCTATCGGCGTGGTACAGAGTCAAAAGTGGCAGACCGGCGGGAGTCTCTCGGTTGTCGAGTCCGCAGCGGTCTACTGTTGGAACTGTCGCATTCCTAGCTATTATTGTTAATGAGATTGTGTAAATTGATATCGGGAACATTAAGTGATTGAACATTATAATCCGTGTTAATTAATAAAGTGTTTGATTGCACCAACATCACGAACGCCCACAGTATTAGAAATTAAATTATGGATCCCATTAATGAAAATGTCGGCAGAGAACCCTACGCCTCTATCCTTTACGCTTCCTCCTCTCTTATTCTCCGACATAATATATATATATATAGCGAAAGCCTTATGCTTTTGGATGACACATTGTCATAAAGTAAACAATTAAAATTTAGAATTTATGAAATAAAAATTATGTACACAACAACACCGCCTATCGAGACAAAATGACTCCATAGCTTTAACAATTTCTAATAGATGGTTGTATATTTTGAACACAAGAAATATGGATGGAAATATTTAATAGGTTTTTGTTTTTCCTAGTTTTATTAAACTATGCAAAGCAAATTTTTAGTTATCGCTTTCACATAAAGTGTTAATGAGCGCATTTTTTTTCAGTATAAAAGAATGTGAACAATGATAATAATTATAACTAAACATACCTCTTCAATAGCATTAATTGATGAACCAGAGCCCTTCTTCGGTGTTTTATTTAATAAGCCCTTGTTGAATATGTGTCTCTTGATTGAATCGCCGAAACTTCTAGAACCTGCCACTTTGCCTGTACGCTGGATTTGTATTGGAGTACCTATTAAATTATTTTATTTATTTAATTAATATTCGTGAATAAATTGAAATAGTATCATCTAATTTAGGTGGGACTGGTAGCTAGTGACCACCTTACTATGATGGCCTCGCTAGTGCAGTGGTGCGAGTAGTAGCTTTGTTAGCAGAGGTCAGGGAATCGATCCCCGTTAGGGTTAATTCAGGATATAACATGTTCTAATTTGCTAAGATAAGACGTACCGCCAAACAAAGAGATTTGTGTTTAGGTACGGCACTGTGTATAAATCATAAGAGTTCAATTGTCTCTCCGCAGATTAGAGCGCTTCCATCTTAAATTGTATAAATTTACGTAATTCACAGTGTTGTAATAAACAATGGAATTAAGCCGATCGCGCCTCTCTATTGTTCTGCGCTTTCCCTTGTATGCTCAGGCGGAACGTCATAATGAGTCTTGCTTTTTAACGATCCATTAATTTATAACACTTTAACACGTCAAAAATTTGCGTTTCTGTACGATGCTTTGTAAAAACTATTGAAGGTAAATAACGCTTTTACCTCCTTTCAGAATACCGTGACAGCATCTTGAGAATGTATCATCGCTTACTAATGATGGGAATTGATGAGTTGTTAATGTATATATATATATATATATATATATATATATATATATATATATATATATATACGTAATTTACCAAAAAAAAAACTACAACAGTTCCGTTACCGTATCCATTTTGTCTGTTGAAGTGTTTGATGAGCCTCCGCTTGTGATGGGATTCGGGCAAAGCCTGTATATGAGCATATAGCTGTGCCAACGCTGTATCAGTTGGATTACTTTCGTTCTCAGCTCTTGTACGGTGGCGATCGACAAATGTAAACACTGTATTTGCTGCTGTCCTGTAACAAAAGCAATTGAAAGAGAATGAAAATTGAAAAAAATTGTTCTTTTCTTGGGTTTTACAATACTGTGTCCATGGTAGTGCCTTCGAATC
The DNA here is from genome assembly GCA_015832385.1 of Elymnias hypermnestra. Lineage (NCBI taxonomy): Eukaryota > Metazoa > Arthropoda > Insecta > Lepidoptera > Nymphalidae > Elymnias > Elymnias hypermnestra. The sequence continues at coordinate 9,155,340 of JACTOM010000934.1, forward strand.
AGCCTATGAATACTTGTGACAGAAGAACCCAAAGAAAGAGTAAACAAACAAAACAAAATCACTATTTTACAGGTTTATATGGAATACATATGGAAAGGTGCGTGTGTGTGTGTGTGTGTGTGTGTGTGTGTGTGTGTGTGTGTGTGTGTGTGTGTGTGTGTGTGTGTGTGTGTGTGTGTGAAAATATGTGAGTGTGTGTGTGCCTGTGTGAGTTCGTGCGAGTGTATTTGTGAGTGTGTGTGTATATATGCGTGACAATTATCATATTTGCCTTTATTTAATACCACTTTAATTAATTTCTATGCTAGTCGTTGTAATAATTTTTCTGTGTCTTCATAATTAGATTATTTTTTAAATATTCACTCAATATTTTTTTCGCTCCAAAATGTGTCATGGGATATATATCAAGTATTTTACATGTTTTTTGTCTGCGAAAGAAGTTTTGTTTACATTAATTTCGGCTGGCTTATCTTATCTTCTTTTATTTACACTATGCAATGCAATACAATATATAACATTTATAACTTCTACCTCATTATGATTTTAATTTTATTTCTAACTGGTAATGAAGTTTCACTGTATGGCTGTTTACTTCCATAATACATACACTATATATATAAATAACTACAATAACATTGTGAGCCCCTTCACACTCGCAAAGATGCTGATTCGGGATCAAAAGAAAATACCACCAAACTTGTCACACAACGCCCCACCGTCTACTTGTCACCAGACGAGCATATATATATGGAATCGAACTGTTGTTCAGCAGGAATGTTTACGACTGGCACGCGGACACTATTGTGACAAGTAAACAACGCTAATTGGCTCTTTATTGGTAATAAAGTACATCTTATGATTGGCGTTTTATTATTCTCCAATGAAAGAATTTCAATAAAGTGCACAAACAACATTATTATTACGAAATTCATAGAAAAACAATAAAAACAAAATATGCATACTATAGTCGACAATAACATTTCTTATAAGATTTTACTAATTATTTATATACATATAGACTCCAAATAAATCAAAATATATTCGTTTACGAGGAAAGAGACAAGTCGCGAACAAACATATATACTGTATCATAGACTGACAAATACAATATACATATTTAATAAGACATTTGTCATTCTATATCATACTAGAAGGGCAACTCACCTATCAGTAATACTCTCATCCAAGTCCACGTCGGGTGACATGGCACGCTTCCTATCTCTCAAGGTGAAGTAAGCAGCAGCATCAGTAACCAATCTCTTTGGAGCTGCGAATAATCTTGAGCAATGCCGTATCATGAAACTTATCATGGGAGATAGTGCAACGGCATCAGCGTGAAAAGTTTCAGGGGATAACTGTAAAACCATTTAGAAATGGATGTTAGGAAACCGTTCCCGAAAACGAAGACAAATTATATTATTAATGACACCTTTGATGATGGGACAGAAAAAAATCATTCCTGATTATTACAAAATACGGACACCATTAGTAAAAGAAACGACTAAATTATGCGAAAGTACGAAAAACCGCTGTGACGCGCTCTTGAACGCACGGATTAACGCACTCTCGTTTCATTTAGTCGTTTCTTGTACACGCACACCGATGGTGTCCGATTGCGGTCATTGACCCGAACCTCAGCTGATTGTGTTTTTGAAGTGAAACATTTTTAGACGCATGAGGGTAAAATTTTTACGGATGAAACGCGTGATAAGCATCACGAAGACGTGCAGCGATTTTACGCTAATCCGTTTGAAGGTGAAGTAGTTTTAATATTGACAATAACATGTAGCATTTTAATTTTCCACTCGCCATTAAATCATTTAATAAACTATTTTTCATGAAATATAAAATAAAAATATTTTATTTTTTCTCTTTACTTAATTTTGAATTCAAAAACAAAATTTATTTAATAATTTCTAATACTGACTAAACAAGACAACAATTAGTTTGCCAAAGAAGTTTCACTTCGACATGTGTCCTTTGTACGCACGCACTTTTAATTATTTTCATGTTTTTCACATTTGACATTGACAGCTAACAATTTCTGATCGCAACTATGAATATTTGATGGACTTTGGCAGGAATCTGGGTGTAAAGGTCGCGTTTTTTTTATTATGAATTCCTTTTGTTTTACCATTTAGCTTCTTTATTTATTAATTTTGAGGTGTTACGAAGATAGCTAATATCACTACATTTTAAAACGCTTTTTATAAGTTTGGGCTCTATGTATGTCACTATGTAATGGAATCTTTGAGCGCGATTTTTAGCTATCTCCAGAAGTCTAATTAATTGGAAACTTTGGATATGTATTAAGAGCTAATGAAAATGCAATAATTCCTTGTCAATTCCTCTTTATCTATACACTAAGAAGAACACTATAAAAGAATACGCAATTATTTCTTAGTTTTTAGAGCAAATTAATATATTTATAAGTCTGTTTTGAAGGCGGTTCTTTTTTTGTAAAAATGTTTATTTATTTAGTTTTTGTTTAAACTATTATTTATTATATAATACTGAGTTATTGGTAATTTTATAGTTAATCGTTTACCGATTTAGATCTATTCTGGATTTTGTTAGGTTCAATTATAACTTCCGTTTAAAGTCGTTGTTTGAAACATTCCTGTATGGTAAATTGTGGCATTAGACTAATAAAGTGTGGGATACAATTTGAAAACCAGAAAATCGTATTACTTATTTTGCTAAATTAATGGAGTCTTCAGTAATATAATCCATTATGGCCTTATTTTAAGCTATACATAAATTTAAAAATTGCGTATTGAATGACAAATAAAATAAAAGAAACATGTTCGTTTATCTGTGTGAAAATATGGAAGAAGTGAAACTTTTTTAGCTTTTGTATTAAGTTCTATAACACAACTTTATTTCAAATTAATCTTTTTATCAAGTACAATAAAAAACTATACTTCTATATTATCACAGATCTTAGGTTTCCCATACAATAAAACTGGGGTCTTTTTGCACTCCCATTCGGGCCCTAAGTAATTACAATCTTTATACAGAGGTTATACTAGAGACAATAGAGAACCTACCTTTCTGGGACACAGCAAATGCGGTGTAAACATTGTTGCCAGCGTATCTGGCGACATTCTATTGCTAGCTTCATTATCCGCCACCAACAATAGTAAACTGAGAAGTCTTTCTAGAAATTTCCTATGTGAAGGTGTGAGAAGTAACAACAACAGCTGCAGAGCAGTTAACAGCTTTGCTTCAGAGGATACTGCACTTGGTGGATACTGGGCTAGAAAACAAAGTACATAATTATTTGTATATTGCATATTAATAAAAGGAGTGAATGTACTTGTTATAAATTCTAGTAGGCTGCATAAATTTAACAACTCATTAAAGCGTAACGGTAAATAAGTTTGTAAAATAAACTCCCATAGGATGTTCTAGAGATGTCACTTAACATTGATTGAAAAATCATACTATATTTTTACAAGACTACTTAAACTTGAATTTGTATTTGTAGAATTTGTATTTAAATATAATGAACTAATATGATATTGTAATGATGATGGTAAAAAAAAATAGAAAATACCTGACTGAGTTTGTAATGGGCTTTGAGAAGACCCGTGTAACGTTAGATTTTAAGGCGTTCTTTGATACCATCAGTTGTATATTAGAATTAGTGTGTGTGAAAAAAAATATATATTTCACGATTCATAAGTGCTGTAATAGGCCTACTTGAATAAAGATGTTTTGACTTGACTTGATGTGTGTATGTGTATGTTCAGATTGATTTAGATCAGTGATTCCCAAAGTGGTCTATATCGACCCCTAGGGGTCTATGATAATCTGCAAGGGGTCTACGACAGCGAACAGAATGTTTGAGGGTCCATGAAATGAAAATGGGGGTCCAGGATACTGGAATGTACGAGACTGGACATCATTAGCCGAGGAGATTTAAGATTAATCTTTACAAAATTGACGCCAAATGTTGATAATTTATTATTGAAGCATCAGATTCATCCTTCTCCTTCTCTAAAAATATTGACTTATTGCTTATGTTATTTTATTTATAGTTTATTTAATGTTACGTATATTTTACATAACAAATACAAAATTTTATTTTGAGTAGTTATAATTTAAATTCAATTAATAAATGTATAAATTAACATGTGGTTTTACTTTAAGTTTTTAACACTTAACTTCACTACAGTTAGAAATTTATAGGAAATCAATATCAGGTAAATAGGGGGTCTACCCAACACGGAAAAACATGGCAAGGGGTCTACGACACAAAAAAGTTTGGGAAACTCTGATTTAGATTGGAATTCTGATCCAAATTTGCCCTTATTTCCAAGGGATCAGTAAACAGTTAGCATATCTATATCATATTTAAATTTCACCTTGTGTATGCTTAACTTTGAAAAATTAAAAGTGCATGCTTACAATTAATTTATATTAATTTTAAGTCTTGTTTATATTTATACAAATCTAAAACTTTAGATTTCCGAGACTTATATTGAGGGGAAAAGGAAGATATGTTAGGAATTGAAATGTCATTAAAAGTATCGAACATTAACACAAATGATTTATTGAAATCTCAAATGACGAATTCTAGTTAAAAATGCCACATGTTATTTGAAAATATTAGAAATTATTTTATAATATATAATTATGACATATTTTCATTTTATAATTTATGAAAAATAGTACATATATTGAATTATTCAATGACGAGTGTAAAATAAAATGACACAAGTTATTTTCAAATATTAAAACTACTTAACCGTCTAACGAATTAGCGCGCGTTTCATCTGTAAAAATTTAACCCTCATGCACCTAAAGAAGTTTCACTTCAAAAAGCTGGATTTTAGAATTAATTTTATTAACCAAACCAAACCATTAGATCCAGGTTTCCCTGTATTTCCAAGGGGTCAGAAATTACAACGATGCCACTTGAGCAAGCATATAACTATAACATTTATTTGATCAAAAAATATCACAGACACTGGTTGAACAATTAAGTTACTATATTATAAAGGAGTAGTATTATAAAAAATCAGTCCCTAAACTAGATGAAACACATATTAATAAGCACTCTCGTCCTTATTAGAGTAATAATAGGATTATTAAAACAAAGTGCATCTACTTGTCACAAACCTAAGAATTTAATTATAAAGAAAAATTTAAATATAAATAAATCTGTTGATGAGTGCAAATGCGTGTTGATGTGTGTGTGTGTGTGTAATACATATTACTTCTTATGCTGGAATTCCAACTTAAATATTATTAAAATATCCAAAAAAAAGTTATATAAGCATATTGCAGCATAAAATTTTAATAAAGCAAACTTGTATACGATTTGGCGCAAGACGTTAGTGTATGTAAGTAAGTAGCAGCCCTTTTAACGTCCCACTGCTGGGCACAGGCCTCCTCACTCTGAGAAGGGAGGGTTTTTATAGCATAGACGCACCACACTGTACACAGCGGATTGGCAGGCATATAGTACACACAAGGGTACTCTCTATTCCTCCACTCTCGTAGTCCGATTGTGACGGGTATCCGACACGACCGGTGAGAGATCAGGCGCAGGACCAACGGCTTAACGTGCTCTCCGAGGCACGGGGGTGGATCACGTCGCCAACTTCCCAACTTCAGGCAAATATTGAGAAAATCTTAACAGAAAACTCAATATTGATTTTTGAATTGGCCAAACCCGGGACTCGAACCCAGGACATCAGGGCTGTAATCGAACATGCTAACCACTAGACCAATGAGGCAGTCAATAATCAAAATAGTGTATCTATTGTATTATAAATAAATAAATAAAATAAATTCATACAACACAACAAAATCTAGCTGTTGTGCTAAAACTCAATCTGTAGTTAACTGGTAAAGAGTTTAGTAAAAGTATTTAACTACATTCAACACTTTTCTTAATAAATTATAAAAAAAAAAGCTCCTAGCTATAAGCAAAATACATATAAGGTTATAAAGCAAAAATATTTTAATGGCTTTACTGAGAAATTACCAAAAATAAAATTTAAAACGATATGAAAAAAAATAGATATTGAATCAATAGCTTGCAAGCTTTGATTATGTAACTAATGAACAAGTTGTTTACTAATTTATTTATGACAACTTTCAAACACAAACTATATTATAGCCTAAAAATAAGTTTAGATATGCAAGAAAAAAATCAAAAATACAATAAATTAAATGGCAAAATATTTTACCAGATAAAAGAAGTGCGCATGCGTCGAAAATTTAAAGTATGCACCCTAACTTTATTAATTGGGAGGCAATGTGATACTTTCATGACGTAAAATAGAGAGCCAGAAGTGTGAACTTTCGAACCAGCTATGATGAAAAAGAATTGTATTCAGTCTTAAATCAAAAATATTATAACAACCTGCCAAAGTGCAATAAGTTTGATAATACTGATCCATCAGCAATGGTTGTGGCAACTCAGCAAGGAAACCCTTTAGTACCGATGCACAATCATGTACCGAAAATTTCCCATCACTCAGGCCCAGATTTGAACCTGTCTGTAGCAACTGACGGAGCTCCTGTTGCCGACTTAGGGAGCCAGTACGTCGAAATATACCTTCTTGTGTCACATCTGTAATGAGTACCATATCAAATTATTTTTAATTTATTCAATTTATCATCTCTGTGTAAATATGAATGATTACGATCAATACGACAAAAAACAATTTCGAAACATCTGTATTCAAACTGTTGGTATGTATAGTTCTTTTTAGATATAGAAGTTCCAACCTACTTCTTTCAATAAAGTAAAAAAGCAAATGTAAGTAGCAGCCCATTAACGTCCCACTGCTGGGCAAAGGCCTCCTCAGCCCGAGGAGCGAGGGTTTTAAACTGCCTCATTGGTCTAGTAGTTAGCATGCTCGACTACAGACATGAGGTCCTGGGTTCGAGTCCCGAGTCGGGCCAATACAAAATCGATATTGAGTTTTCTATTAAGATTTTCTCAATGTTTGCCCGAAGTTGGGAAGGTGGCGATGTGTACCACCCCCGTGCCTCGGAGAGCACGTTAAGCCGTCGGTCCTGCGCCTGATCTCTCTCCGGTCGTGTCGGATTCCCGTTACATCGGACTATGAGAGTGAAGGAATAGAGAGTGCACTTGTATGCTATGCCTGCCAATCTGTAGTGGAGCAGCGTGGTGGGTCTATGCTCTAAAAACCCTCGCTCCTCTTTCAATAAAGGTAAGGTAATTTGCAACCTCATTATAACCCCACAGCTGGGCATAGGGTTCCTCACTGATAGGAGAGAGGGTTTATAGAAAATATAACTTCAACTCTAAATATTTCGGAATAAACTCCACTGTTTTTATCATAGTTTCATATTTGTAAAACATCCTTATTACAATATTATTCTTTATATCTTTCAATATGTATATGGTATCACATAAGATAACAATAATGTTAATACTAACATAATACTCTATATTGTACACCTTAAAAGATACAATGATAAATAATGAATGCACATGGCTTATGCAAATAAATGTAAAAAAAGTAGTCTTATTACTAATCAGCCATTCCAGGTAACCAGCGTTTCAAAAGCAGCTGGGTGGTGCATAAAGAGATTGCACATGCTGATAATAAACAAAGTACATAATATATATATATATATATATATATATATAAGTATATATATATAAGTGTGTGTGTGTGTGTGTGTGTGTGTGTGTGTGTGTGTGTGTGTGTGTGTGTGTGTGTGTGTGTGTATAACACCATCAATACCCAGTAGGGCAAATTTAGAAAATTGTATTTTCTAAATTGTCTGAGTCTTGTCTGGTGGGAAGCTTCAGTCGTGGCTATTTACCACCCTACCCACAAAGATGTACAGCCAAAACAAAGATATTTCTGTTCAGGTACAATGCTGTGTAGAAGTAGAAGGGGGTTTATCACCTTTTACCCAGATTAGTGTGCTTCAATCTTATACTGTATTATCGCTTACCATCAGGTGAGATCACAGTCAAGTGCTAGACTGTCAGCAATAAAAAAAATGTAAATAAAATATGTAGCTTCTTACTTTCAGGTTCAGACAGAAATTCTATTAGTTCATATAGCCTTTGTATTCCATCATCTGTAATTGAATTGGTTTCTTCATTTTTCTTTGGGTAAACAGCATTTTGACAAGTAACACTGGGAGTTTTGGTTTTCTTATGAAAATTCCACCTAAATTGCTTTGGTTTATCTGTTGAACAATCTACACTGAAATAAACAGAAATATTAATAAAACAAAAAAACTCTTTCATTTGTTAAAATTTTGTTCAACAGGATTCCAAAAATTCATATATAAAATAGATTAATTCATATATATTTCAGCATAAGTAAATTTATAGGCCACTTTAGTTAATTTTCTCATAGCTATAGTGAGAATGATAACAAATAATATACTTTGATTTATTAATTAGTTAAGCAAATATGATTTTAATAGGTAAAATTCCCCAACATATGATATAAGGTTGTGAAAATTACTGAAATATATCTGTCTGGCAGTTTGAACATCAGCAAGATGACAAACTTTTTTAACTGCATAAGCTACAGAGCTAGAACTAAACTTGTTCAATAGACCACATATATGGTATCCTCACTGTAGTTTATTATCCAGAATAATACCTAAGAAAACATTACTATCTACCAGATCTAGCTACTCATTATTAAGTTTAACAATGGTTTTCATGTCATTAAAATTTAGCAAAGTAAACTTAATATGTTTAGTTTTATTCCCATTGAGTAATAAATTACTAGCTCCAAACCATTGGACTACATTATTGAGAAGTTAATAATGTCATCATAATCTGTTTTATGTCACTTAACCTTAAATATTAGTGAAGTATCACCAGCGAACAAATCTCGTGCTCATCCTTAACAAAGTAAGGAAGGTCATTAATGTAAAAGAGGAACAGAAAAGGTCATAATATGAAACCCTGTAGGACACCCAGTTCCGTCACAGACCCGTCTAAAAGCTTTCAAATAAGTTTCAATACACTGATTTAACTGCCAGGGAAACTGTTAGATAAATTTAAAACAAAACGTAATAATTAGGATATAATGTGAGAACTCACTCGTCTGTATTTATATCTACGAGAAATGACAAATGCATGCGCACTAAAATAAAGAATTGTTCTAAATTTTCACTTCTAAGCCTCTCAATCAATTGTAGATCTGATGAATTCATATCGGAAGTCAACAGAGAAAAGTTTTTAACGACAAGCGTGCACTTTAGAATCCGTTAATCGGAATTAGAAACCCCATGTTCTTAATCTAACTATTAACATCTTGCGTTATAAACCAAATTTGTTAAATTTACACCGTCTCATATTTAATTGTAATGATAACAAATAAAATATATAATTTTGAACAAAAGTTTAGTATTGTTTTTAAACTAAACGTCAATTGTCACATAACGGCTCTTAGCGTTCGGAAACTTTACACAAAATGTCATAATAATTGTATTTTTAGGCTGTGGGGTTTATAGCTTTTGGCTTTCTTATGAAAAGAAAAAAATGTAATTTTAAATTATAATTTATCAAATTATATATAATAATAGTGTTTTCAAACATCCTGCAAAAAATCTTAACTAATTTAAATGATCATAATTAAAAATAGCTTATACACAAATGTACAGATTTATATAACAAATACTTATTTTACTTAAAATACTCAGATTTATAGTATAAATCCTTAATTACTATATCGATTTTGATGAAGTTTTTTGTGTGTTCTTCAAGGATGCTTTAGATTAAGTATACGATCCGATAAATAACGAATTTTCCCATATTTCTATAGAATCGAGAATTAATCTTACTTTATTCAAAATTAAAAAAAAACTAATGTCAAAAATGTATACCGTGTTATAAATAGACGTCCAAGAATCATATTTTGTTTGAAGTAACTAATATTAATATAAAATTTTAATCCATATATCCAAAATAATAATAAAATTTTAATAACTACTAAAGTACCATTTTCTGTTGCAGGTATTTTGATGCCCTCATTATTTCAAACTCTAAGTTAATTCAAAATTCGGAATGTTTAATTTCAATTCGGAGCACGATATGATTAATCTAACATTTATAGTTTGAAGACTGTTATAAACTGTCTATATGAGCCATTCTAGACTCAACTCGAACACACATATTCCACATAAATATTTTTTTATGTATGTCTCCAAGATGGTTAGTTTACAAAATTCATCTGCATTTTCTGCACCAAAGAATCAAAGGATCAATAATTAGATGCCATTAAGCAGTTATCATCTTTTTTTATTATGCATACATCTATCTTACTAAGCATTACAAATTTTAAAGTTATATGAAATACTTACAATGAAACCCTATAATTACATATAAGTGATTTAAACAAAAATTGTTTTCTTACAATTATTTTATTAAGGTTTTTATTAAAACATATCATCATGTCCTAAGTCTGCTAACAAGTTGAGTCCTCTGTCTTTGAGAGCCTTAGAAAGAAGTTTTTGCTGTTCTATTTTAGCATCTTGTTCTCTTCTTTGTGCATCTAAAATATCATCCACAGATACTTCTGTTAATGGTAGATTTTCTTCTTTATCTTTATCCTGTACACATATATAGAAATGAATTATACATGTATTCCAATAATTTTAATTTGATCTATTTAACAAATAAAAAGGTGCACTAGTAACAGCAGATTTGTCACACATATTCATTTTGGAACTGAGAAGAGGATTTGCATCTGAAGAATGTCACTCTAGAAGAAGAGTGGACAAATATTTTGACAGTCGGGCCACATTGCAAATGAAAATTTGACTTTGGGTCAAATAGTTTTTTTTTCCAATTTAAAGTATAGTTTTTGTTAAAGATGCTAGATAATATATTTTAGATTACCCCAGGGGTAATTTTAAAATTCCTTAAAAAAATCTTCTAGAAAATCTAATATTTGTGTTAATAATAATATATACAATGCTTAACAGGCCATACAAAATATTAACATAGGCTAAATGCAACCCACAGGCTGCCATTTGCCCAGGCCTGCTCTAGAACCTTAAGATGTGAAAGTAATTTACTTCATTAACATAATGTTTAATTAAATTTTCCAACCAACTACTCATTACTCTATATGATTGTTTAAATTAAGAAGAATAAATATAATACTACCAAAAACTTACAACAAAGACTAAAGTAAATAATCTTACATGATTTTAAAAGGTTGTAGGATTCTTATAAGGTATATAGTAAGGAATAGACCTTGTAGATAGTACCGCTTTCTTAGGTATAACATTNTATATGGAAAAATTACACTTGATGAATAAAACCTGCTATAAAAGTCTACTCAAATAAAGAATTAGAATTTACAAGCACAACAACTATAACATTTACTTAATAATTCAAATATCCTGAGTATACATATAAATTTCTATAAACAATTGTGGATACTTGGAAACAAAACCAATATTTTGCATCCATCACTTTAGATAACTTACAATTTCACCTAAAAGAACAACGTTTTCCCCACGAACTATGAAAATACCTCGTGGTATATCACCATATTCTCGCCCGACATGTATTCTTTCTATAGTTCTGTGTAGAACAAGATTTGCAAATTGATCCACGCAACGTAAGTATCCAATCAGCGTTCTTCCATCTCTTAGTAGCACCATAAGTTTCTCTTCAAAAAATCAATTAATAAGATGTATCATGTAAATAAACAAAACTAAAAGTTATGAAAAACTAACATACTGTCCAGTTCGTCTAATAAGTGAGCTGTGCCTGCAAGTGGGTTTATATTATTTGACATGTTCATGTTATACGTACTCGAATTTATTGATATATAAATTTACATGAAATTTAACGTAGATATAATGTATATTAACACGAAAATGGATAATATAAACCGCTATGTAAGTAACGTATCAGTGGTCATGTCACGGCAGATAATATTATTAAATATTAAATTAAAGGCATTGACGTTTGACAGTCGTCACTCGTCAATCAGTACTAAGTTATTACTTTTTTTTACTAGGATATACTATTTTTTTATTACTAAAAATACTATGTGGTTATCGAGTGAAACATGAAATGCACAAATTAAGCAGAGATCGATTTGACGGCCTCGGTGGTGAAGTAGTATAAGTACTCGCATCGCAGAGATCGCTAGTTCGATTCCTGGTAGGTCAAATTAAGGAAATTTTAATCGCTGATTTACAACAAACATTGCGTGATAAATAGGTTTACATGAAATTTTTGTGGATAATGTAGTGATTCTGTGTTACAGAGGGTACCATACCGTAGATTTACCTGTGTATTGTACTGAGATATAAATGGTATTCTTTTATAGTCTGTTCGTTGCCAATCTACTTTGTACTTTATGGTTTACAGCTGTCAATTGTCATGTCAAAACTGCATTCGCCAACATTTGCGATGCACTTCAGAGTAATTAAAGTATTTTATTTCCGTGTGAAATACTTCAAAATATGTCCTTTGTAACATTCCATGTTTAACACGAGGTGGTATGTGTAAAAGTAGCCTTTAGTTGCAATTAATTTATAAATAGCATAAAAGAACGATGGATCAAGACGATGAAATAAAGTCTGGTTGTTTATTATTTCCACCAGCCGGAGGGAACATGTTTAGTAAATTTCCGAAAAAGGTACTTTATTTTCAAAATCTTAAGCATAATTTTATATATGAAATTCTGTTACATGCAATTTGACTTTTTTATGATTTTGGCGTTTGGTACAGTTATGACGATGTTCTTATACATGAGTCAGGCAATGTATGTAGATTGTAATGAACATATTACATGTGGCGTATAGATTACGAGTTCGAAATAAGTTTGTATAACAAGAGGATAATTTATTACCAATTTGAAACGTTAAGCATGTATTGTTTATGTATGTGTAACTAACTATTAAATTGTTGCATGGGTTACTTGTTGCTTACAAATAGTTGATTACCATTTACCAGGTTAGTGTGCTTCCCTCTTAGAATCATACATAGTCTATTAAGTGATCATCACTTATCATAAAAAAGAATTATATCCAGATAATGCAAGTATTAAAGTTCACAAATAAAATATCCTATTTTAAAAGTCTTGTACACAATGCAAAATATGTGTACAGATTAATCATCTCATAATTGTTCTAATTGCAGAAAAATTGGCAACAGAAATACTGTATACTCTTCAATGCAAGTATACAAGGTATTGAAAGGCTTGAGATATATGACAATAGAGATGATGTTACTTCTGGCTCAATCCCAAAAGTTATAACACTCGAAAATTGTATAAAAATAACACATTCTAGTCCTAACATGATTACTATATTGACTAAGTCACATACACAACAAATTAGTGCTCAATCTGAATCTGAGATACTAGAATGGGTGACAGCTCTGCAGTCTGTAGCTTTTAGGGGAAGAGACTCAAGTCCCATTAGTTGTGATGAGGATAATGACTTGTATTGTTCATCTGGAGAAGGAGTATTTTCAGTGAAAATGTGCTCGTCAGAAGCATCAACAAGATGTGGATTTGAACCTATGAGATACCTACTTTTATTGACTGCAACAGCTATAGAACTTAGAGATGTAAATGATAATAAGTTATATGCAACATGGCCATATAGATACATAAGAAGGTATGGCTACAGACAGGGTAAATTCACATTTGAGGCTGGTAGAAAATGTGATACTGGAGAAGGTATTTTTCACCTCGAACATCCTAATCAATCCGAAATATTTAAATGTCTTTCATTGAAAATGAAGACAATGAAGCAAATGATTGGTAATGACAACCTCAACAGCCCGGAGCACAGTGAATTTAATATTCAACCTAGTGTCAATTTATTTCCTGGCTCTCGTAGTCCACTTGTAGCAACTAGGCCTGATGATCTGAATTTAAGTTCTCTTTCTTTTAAAACAGCCTCAGTGGCAAGTCATCAGACCTCTATATCTAGTATAGATAGAGATAACATGCCACTTTTAATGCCCAAACCTGCGTTAAAGCCTAAACCACAGAAACCTCCTCGCAAAATTATCAATCTTCATAAACCAATAGTGAAAGAACCTACTAGCTCTACAGATGAGAGTATTGATTTTGGCAGATACAAGAAGTTGGATAACTATGAGCCAATTGAGCAAGTGAAAAGAGACAAAAGTCCACCTTCAGTGCCATATGATAAAGTTGAAGTAAGAAGTGAAGCTTGGAAGACCTTTGGAATTGATGATCCTGATCATACAGAATTTACACCCAATTTAGGAGACAATCCAAACTGTATGAAACTCATATCAAGGTCACAAGACAACTTAAACACTTCTGGGCCTGAATCTTCTAGAATTATACTTTTACCAAGTCCTGTAGTTGATCCAGAAGATGAGAATTATGACAGATTGCAATATTTTGGATCCACAAGTAAGCTTAATAAATCTTCAAAATATAAGAAAATTGAGGCAAGACCCAATACTTTGGCTCTTGGTGAGCCAAAAAATAAAGACACTTGGAACGATTATGATGAAGTAGAAAATGTTATGCAAACTGCAAGACTGGCTGATGATTCTCATTTAGGCTATGGCATGATAAGGAAACCTAACACTCCAGGTCCTCAGGTACCTACAGCAGCACAAGCTCAAGCACTACAAAACCAAGTGGGTTTAGAGGATGTATCCCATAACATTTGCAATGGTACAGATTATGCAATTGTGAGCCGTCCAAAAAGAGTTTGACCTAAAAAAATTGGAGATTGTATTTTCAAAGACTGAATGAGACTTTCAATAAAAGCCAGATGATGTTCACCAATGCGACTGTCTTTGGTATAGTTTTTAATTAAATTGATAAATTTTGTCTTGGTTACCTTAAAAATCGATTGTTTAAGATCTTCTGATTAATTGTAAGTATTACTTATTTAACTTTTATAGACATTTACTACAGACTTAGTTTAATGTTAAACATATTCAACATTCCTGATATATAAATATAGTAGTAGGGCAACAGCTCATGAAATAAATTGATGGTTACCTTGACATCTTTGTTATTTTTATGATGATAACACTCTGTCAACCTAGATCATTGTGTTTTACGAAATTCCACAGCTTAAAAAACATATAATTAGTACAAAAGGTAGTAAAGTCATAAATAATTTGACCTTTGAAACACTCATACAAAACTATTTTTTTATACTTGACTCTTTATTTGTAGGGGCTGTTGATATATACATACTTAGTAGGATAGGGCTATTGTAATAAGCAATAAAGAAAATCTACCAATATATAAAAAATAGTTTGCTCAAGTCATTATTACTGCATTTTAATACAGTGTACATATTGCCTTTGATGAGTGGCACCCAAAATTTTCCAATAATATTATATAAATTAATCTGAGACAGACATCCTGATGGTGGATATTTTACCTAATATCCTTGTATATTTTAATGCTTTTCCTTATATTTCTCATTGATATTAAATGTGTAAAACAACACAATCCAATATTTTTGTTAATACTGTTATTAAATAAAATTTTTATTGTGTTGTGAATCAAGAACAGCACAGTTTCTTGTGTGAAAAATATGTATTTAAATGATCCAAAATGATGATGTAAAATTGGTTAACTCAAACATTGTGTTATTTTCAATGAACTTTCCTTTACAATCATAATTTTTCAAGTATGGCACTGTTCACAAATATATTTTGAAGGTAATAAAACACACATACACATAGTCACTAATGGTTCTTGCACCACAAAACATAAAATCAGCTCTAATGCAAAACTGCCTTTGAATTGTGTGTAACTTAATCTAAAGCAACAATAACATTTAAAATATAATTATATACCTTTATAATTGTATTAAATTTTTGTCTTAATATGTAATAACATACAGTATCTAATTCTACACTATAGTGAAAATGTATGCCCAGCAATAATCATTAAAAAGAAGACTTATCATTAGCATCATTAAAAATAATCAAATATTAACTGTGATTAAAACCGCACAACATAATTAACAGTGTTTTGTGTTGAATATTCATAAAATATTTGTCTATATATATTGTTTTGACAATAACTTACAACATACAACAACGAATTAAAATGTAATTGAATTAAATATAACTCTCTTTACATTACACAGCCCTGTGTGATGGTTCAGTCCCATTCAATACCCACAAAAAAGCGCCTACAGAAATTTTCACTTCAAAAATTAATTGACAATTTAAGGATCATATAATCTCAGTATAAAATCTTTATTTTAAAATTAAATGTATTCAATATAAGAAAGTGAGACTGTTGTAGCATTCCAAGTCTGTTAATATTGTATATCTTGAAATGGGTATATTGTAAGCAATTAGTATTATTATATATTTTATACAAGTGTTTTTAGAGATTATATTATTAATATGTGATTAAATTGTGCCTTATAATGATTATATACAATTTCTATTTTGAGATAATTTTGTTTTTACAATTGATTAAGCAAATTAATTTGTTTTGTGATGTTTCTGATGCTATACTTTTATATTATGAATAGTTGTTCCCATCCGTGTTATGAGTGTTCTTCCTGATTCTGTATAGATATTGGGATATCTGTTATTTATGGATATAAATTGTTAATCTAAACTATTCTCGAATCAGCCAGTACAAATATTTTCAATAGCTTGATAATAACCTTAATTTGTTAGGTGTTCATTAAATTTAAAGTTGCATTGTATTATTTGTTATATTATATAATATTATATTAGTGAATTTTGTCCCCTTTTACTTTGACTAAAACTGAAAAGAAATGCTCGACTTATATTAAAGATATTGGATTACTCTTCTCTACAAAATGTATAACAGCTACAGTCATACCTTATTATGAAGACTTCATTTAGAATTAGATTGTTCACATGAAGAATGCAGTGAGCCATCATTAGCCCCGCCCCCTTGGATTTGATTGGTTAAGGGGCGGCTCTACAATAATGACTCACTACATTTTTAATGCAAAAACCTACATGTAATTAATGACAAGTTGTTTATTATATATATATATATATATAGTCTTGAGATACATTAATTAATATGTATATATGTGATACATATTGCAATTGCAATATAGTTTCATTAACAACAACAACTTTCCCCATAACTCCACAAGATTAGGAACTATGCAACTAACACAACAGGGAACAACTACTTAATTGATATTTTTAACCTTATTACTTAACAGGGAATTAAAAAACAAATAGTAATCACCACTAGTAAATATATACAATAACTATAATTGGTACTAACTAAATGAACTCAAAAATATTTATAATAATGTTAAATATATGTACAACGACAATAGGGTAATATTATGACTTTACCATTTGGTGCCAATAAATATACAATTATAAACTTTGAATTTAATATTATGTACATTTTCTATAAAATTGCTATGTTACTTACTCAGATTTTTTTATTATATTGTAAGGGCAGCCATTTAATAAAATAAGCCATGTAATCAATACTTAATGTTTTATTTCAAACCAGTTAACATTATACAGATAACTAATACTACATTTATCAAAAAAATCACATTTAAAGTGCTAATTGCACTGAAAGAACACTTATATATAATTAAAACTATAAGACTTATGAAATTTAATATACAATTTCAATTATGAACAAAGAATACTCAAAAAAGATTTTTTTAAATTCAAGTATTAATATAAGAACATGAAGATATACAAGTGTTTTTCCATTCCTATGAGCTTTCTTTAATGCCTACAGGTTAAGGCTTGCCTGTGATTACACCTGATGATAGAAGAATTTGTTAAGAGGTAATTTTATCCTTTATGGTTCTATACAGCATCATACCAGGACACAAATCTCTTGCTTGGCAGTACATCTTTGCCACCAGTCCAAAGTTGGACAAATTAGGAAATGGAATTTCCTAAATTCACCCTACCAGGGATTGAACCTGGAACCTCAAGCTAGGAAAGCAAGTACTTGAACCACTGTGCCAGCAAGGTTCACACTTTCCCTATACTTTCATAATATATAAAATACTTCTTCATTTATCCACTCAAGTTAAAATACTTTTTCTTACTTGTAATGGGGTTATACTTGATGTTGATATAGGTTTTTCAAACATTCATAAACAAAATCATTTTCTCCTACTAATATAGAAAAAGATATGAGTTTTAAAGGTTTTTCTCTAAATAGTTCAAGATGTTTGATTGAGAATGTAGAAATGGAATAAAAAGTTTCTAATAGTATTGTGGTCAAATCTAGCTACCCATCAAGTGCTTTGGTTTCAACATTATTAAGGATTTCTTGTGCAATAAATTCTAAATCGTTAGACATAATTTTTTGTACGGTTTCCCCTTTTTCAGCCATGATATCTTCTATGTTTTTCTTTCCATTCATGTCAGTGAACCAGTTAAGGTTATCAGCAATCAAATGCTTATTTTCACACCCGTCGCATATAACAATAACAACGCCTTTGTAATATGCTAGCTTTGTAATAAATTTTGAATTTCGTGTGTTACATTTTTTGCATGTAAACATAAGTTGAAATTTTCCATCAGTTTTCTTTTGCTCGCTCGTTAGTTGCGTATCGTTGAACTTCGACAATGTTGTACTGAAGTGTCTCGGTGACTGGATTTTGGGAGTACTTGATATATTATTCACAGGAACAAGAAGACGCCTTCCGAAGTACGAATTTCCATTGCTCGGGAAACAAACAACATTATTCAGCAAACGCGGCTTGTGGTATTTCACCACAAAATCTATCAGCGATTTACAAGACATCTTTTTGTCATTAAAAAACTGTTTTGTAAGCTTTAGCTATATAAACATTGATTGTACACGAATGTATGTTAGTACAAGAATTGGTAAACTTTCATCAGATTTTCCGATACTCGAGAAACCTCAAGAATTGAGACTTGAATTTGACAGTAGACATTTGTCAACACTTTGTATTTTATTCCTCTAATGAGGAAGGCAAAAGTTTTACACTATATATCCACGTCTTCAGAGATGTTTTAGATAGATAGATAGATAAAATTTTCATTTGTTTCTTCACACATTTTTTAACATATAAGGCATAAAAGAAAAAAGAAAATTACATCTGTGAAACAAATAAGGTCCGCCACTCAGCTCAAAGTCGCAGCAAGCTGCGACGCTGGTTTTCAGGACGAACCCTAGTTACCTCACAGACATCCTTGCGACAATTAATTACAATGGTACAATAGCTTACTTTCTACTTCAATTTACCTTCTACACAATAACATAAAAGAGACTAAAGAACTACAAAATCAAAAAGCAAATTAACATATGTAAAACTAAATTCTATTTAATATAATATATACTTATTACTACCTTAATTACTAATAACACTAATTACTTGATACAAATACAGCCGCAACAGCTTTGTCGGCCGTCCACATAAGTACTGGAAATAGGAAAGTTCATGATGATTCTTTATAGATAAGATATAGGTTTCTTCACACTTTAGTTCCAATATACGACTGATGATGATGTTAAAGAACGACTTAGAATTTAAAATTACCAGGGCCTTAACAATTACCAATACAAACTACAATTACCAATCTTTCGCACTCTGTCCTGAGAGGAGTTCCCAACGTTAGCTTTCTGATAGATAGTCCTTTGAATATTTTGTACATACGATTATTAGTATTATATACGTTTATGTAATGAAATAACATTTGGAAAGAAAATTGAACTTAATTGGATGAATGTATTTCGGACTGGATTGGACTCAAATTTTTGATATACCATATAAAAAGCTCAAGTATGAAGTAATTGTATCTGTTAGTATTATTTTTTTAATTCTAACTTATTATGATTAAATATAAACGGTAATAAGATGAAAATCGTAAATTACTTAACATAAATAAAATTATGAAGGTGTAATATATTCTGTAATGAGCATAGAGCAATTTGGAAAGTAAACATTTGGTGATGACAATCTTGTAAAATGGATAAAAGTGAAAAACATAACCTTTTCAAATAAATTTTCGTGTTTTCTAATTAAATACAACTTTTATGGAGATTATATATTTAAATTTGATATGTTATCATAGATAAATATATATATACTGCCAGTGTAGAGAAAAAAAACCGAAAATGGAGCCAGTTTGGTTAAAGCCCGATTTAGCCGAAGAAATAATGAAAAAGGATGATATATTTGAACAAACACAGAGTATTATAACAGGTTAGTGTACATATGTTTAATATTCAGTAACGTCAACACTAATTTAATAATATATGCTAGAGCGTTAAGTTGAAACAGGTATTTAATTTAGCTTTAGAAATCTTAATTCTTATACAAAATATTGTTTTGTTTAAGAGTTCTACTATTACTATATTTGTAGATTTCACAAAGAGTATGATTCTTATTTTATGTGTTGAGTAGATAAAAAAAATCACTTATACATATGGAATTCAAAAGAATGTTTCTTTAAACTTATTTGTCCCATGAAATGCCCATACTAAAGTCAATAACGTGAAGATGGTTGTAGAAAACTAAACTCTCTTACTCATTTTCACACTCTTGTTGACCATTATGCTTATGGAATCATCAATACCCATCTGACAAAATTCCTGACAACATGGCAATCCATCATTCATCTACCCATAGAATATTTTTATTTTGAAAATTATGACATTCCTACACAGCAATACATGGCATGGCATGCAAAACATTAGAATGTGTCTTAAATTGTAGCACCATAATCTTACATACACCAAAGCAGGTGGCACAATGGCATAGCAAAGATAAATAGATTATTGTTCACATCACTTCATCAACAAATAACAGTAATGAATGAACTAAATCTGTTTCTTTATTTTGAATGGCAGTATACACTAGGTATACACAATTTCTAATAGACATGAAGGATTGATACAAAAATAAGATTAGGTTTGTTGCCCAATTATAGCCATTAGCCACTATTACTAAGATTACAGGCATGACAGTTGAAACTAAATTGTAGAGGCAATTAGTGTTAATATATTATTCAATTTGAATTGAATTCAAATTGAATTGAAATTGAATTCATTAGTAGTATGCCATCTATTAAAGGATGTTTATTACATATTGTTGCTTTGGAAGAATAATCCCACAAACTATTTTTTTCTAAATTTCAGTTACAGACAAAGCTTTAACCAGAAAAGTATGTTCTGGTGTTAAAAACTCATCTCAATCATCTCAACTCAAGTTGACAAAATTGGCGCAACATAATAATATTTTTTTATTGTATAAATTATCAAGTTTAATTTTCAAACACCTCACCTGTAAAATAACTTAAATTTTGTCATTAATCTTCTTTGTTTTATGAAACTCACTATTCTGATAACCCAGTGCTATTGGACATACAATAACTTCACTAAAAAAAATTATTTCACTGAAATTTCTAATGAATAAGTTGTTAATAAATTACAAGGTCATAATTTTTTGTTACATGAGAATCCAGGCTTGTTATATATTGTGTTTTTTCTACTATACACATTAAAAATGATTAAAAATGCCATACAAATTTACACAACAGAATTGTGAGCAAAAGTTGATACCAAAATTTATCCAAGTATCATATGTAATTCATTAGACAGATAACCTCTTAAAAGATTGTTTATCACATTTAGAATAACAACATGTATGTAAAAGTATTTCCTTTTACAGACATTGTATCAGCACGAATAGATATAACAACTTTGGTAGAAAATATGGCCGGTGTTTTAACAAATAAAGATGCCGAAAGCAGAGAACGTGGAATGAAATTTTTTACAAAAATATTACAAGAAATACCTAAAGACTATTTGACAGAAATGCAAATTAAGTTCATATCAAAATTCTACACAGACAGATTAAAAGATAACCATAGGGTTATTCCATTGGTTCTAGAGGGTTACCTTGCCATTGTAGATATGAAGAATTATGATGTTCAGAGTAGTGGTGAATATTTTACAGCATTATTTAGAGAAGTGCCTTGCCAATCACAAGTTCGACAGGACAGAAACAATATCTACTTAACTATACAGAAAATATTGGATCTAGATGTTGAATGTAAGTATATAATGGTGTTTGATATAAAAAGTATGTAGTTTATGAAATCCTTCACAAGGATTTTACAGCCCTTTTGAATTTTCAAATATATGTTATTTACAATGTAATATTGGTAATGATAACAGAGGATAACTTGGAATTGAAAGTCACAAAGTCACTTTCCCACTTCTTCAGAACAGCTGAAGAGAACCCACACCAAACTTAGTTGTTCAGTGTTCTTTCTCATCATCATTACAATGTGGTTTTTAATTTGTTTTGATTAAAGCAATTCTTTCACTTCTATGCTTTTTTATCATCTATGTAATCCTTCAAATTATAGAACAATTTCTCAAATGCTATCTTTTAATAAAAGATTTAAATTTATTAAGTCACACCTTTAGATCTAGGAGTTTGTTACATAAACATATAGAGTTAACTTAAAAAAAATTGTTAATGTTATGTAGTTCATCATCAATTGTTACCTATAATAAAATTTATATGTATTATGGATATATATGTGCTTGTTTAACATTATGTCCACGGGAAATATTCATGTATTTTACCTCATTTTGTAAGATAGTTGTTACTAACAATAAACTATAACACCTATGTAGAGGTTTGAAGGATTCCTTTCTACAGTTCTGAACAAGAATTCAGGTGTCTAAACATTAGGTTTGGAGGTTAGCTTGTTTGAGTCATCTTAGATTTTTTGTCCCTTTGAGTATGAAGAAATAAAGAGTTTATGTGTGTTGGTACCTGCCAGTCGCTTTGCCTCCACATTTTAATTCTTTGACATCCTAATGAAATGCTACTGATGACAGTTTTGACCTACATGAAATGTACAATGTTGGTATGGCATTCAATTTTAGCTAAGGATATAGTAAAGATAAAGTTATATTGGCTATAATACTGTATTGTATAAAATATCTTGGTAAATAACAAATATGTTTATTGTGGGTTGTCTTTAAGAGGTGAATATGTACCATTTGGGCCATTTTCATTGATCCTTATGATATATAATTCTGTAGCACATAAATCCTTGAATTTCTCTGCTTTTCTTTACTAAAATGTACATGTTTTATACATATAAACCTTCATATTGGATAACTATGTATTTGCTGAAAACTGCATTATAATCTGTTGAATAGATATAGAGTTCTAAGGTAAAAATATTAAACTTTACAGATGTAAAGACGCTCGGTCCAGATTTCATATATGGTGTTATATCATCAGTGGATGGTGAAAGGGATCCTAGAAATCTGCTATTCCTTTTCAACTTACTACCAAGGTTCCTAAGTCAGATACCTTTAGGGCATCTAGTTGAGGAGATGTTTGAAGTCATTTCATGTTACTACCCAATTGACTTCCATCCCTCACCAAACGATCCAGCAGCTGTTACGAGGAATGATTTAGCAGCTGCATTATGCCCTTGTCTGTGTGCCGTCCCTGATTTTGCAGAACATTGTCTAGTGTTACTAATAGAAAAATTGGATTCAAGTTTGCGAGTGGCAAAAATAGATTCTTTGGTGCTTTTGGTATGGTTCTTTTTAAATTTTAAATGCCTAATACTTCATATGAAAAAAACCCTAATTAAAACTATTCATATCAAATGCTAACTGTTGCATATTAAAAAAAATTATATTGAAAAGTATTAATAAAAAATGAAAATATTAACAAAATTTATAAAAATGTGAATTAAGAGTAGGAGATTAATTATTATAGAAGGTAAAGATAAAATAGGCAGATATGCATGATTTTTTTTAATCCCTATGAGTTGGGGTCTTCTGGTAATGCTGTTTAGATTTATATGTGTTTCCTATAACTTTTATTAGTCAAACAAATCTACATGAACGAATTCCACTGCAATTGTATCTTTCTATATAAATTACATTTACAGTCTATTATAATTACAGGGTGAAAGTTGCAAAACTTTTAAAGCCAATAGCTATACACCATTTTTGAAGGCTTTATGGTCATCAATTCAAAGAGAGATATCACACAAAACCGATGACGAATTAAAACTAGTAGCCCATGAGGCTTTATCAGCACTTGTTGCTAAACTGGCCACTACAGCTTGTTCTGATCAGACATTTGAAAATTTCATTAAAGGCATTCTCATATCAATGCAAACTGCTGTAGCAGAAGCAACTACTGTAATTAATTTCGTGCAATCAACGAAAACCTTATTAACTGTAGCAAACGCTTCTAAACAATCATGTGAACTAATAACAAAGTCAATGATTCCTGCTATATTAGCATATTATGAATTTAAAACATCTGCCAAACTGCAAATAGCCAGTTTAGACTTCTTAGGCGATTTATATGATATGGCTAATTATTGGGGTGTTTTGGATGAAATAAAAAAACAAGTTGAGGAAATTCCTCAATTATGTTTGACAGCTGCAAGCGTACAGGCTAAAGAATACCAATTGGCCGGATTTAAAACGCTTATACGTGTTAAAAACGTGTTGAAAATAGACCTTGTTGTACCATTTGTTGAAATCTTAATATATAACGTCCAAAATTCTCAAGATGATGACTTGCTGAGCGTTAGCGTTGAGGCTGTACACTCTATTGCTAGGAAATATCCTGAATTAATTATGAGTTTGGTTGTCAAAGGCAAATGTGATTTAGACAATCTGACAGAAGACAAGACAGCTTTACAAAAACGCCTAAATCTACTATCAAGTCTTGCTAGTATTGACGATTTTACAAAAATTATAATTGAGGAGATGCTAAAAGTTATAACAAAGAACGATATAGAGGCTTCCAAAGTAGTAAAAGCCTTAAACACTTCAATATCTAATACAAGCCTGTATTCAGAAGATAAGGTAGCACAAATAGAAAGTGACCATGGCTTAATAGGTTCAGTACTGGCTTGGCTTTTGAAAGAAATTAACACAGCTACACAGGAATTTCTTGATAATGGTTATACATTAGTTTCAAACACAATTTGCAGTCTACCCTCAGAAAAACAGAATGATATTTTAACAAGGCATACAATTAAAATTTTGGAGGATTCCAAAAAGGATGAGATATACTTCCAAGTATTGGAATGCCTTTATAGATCTATAAGGCAGAGTGTATATAATACGCATTTTGAAGAGATAATGATGTTAGGTTTGAAGCTTTCTCTGGAAAGTGATAAGGAAATTGTGAGGTTAAAATCCTGTCATTTGGTAGCACATTTTTTGAATAAAGCAGAGCATGGACAGAAGTTTGAATTAAAGTATGAAATGTTGAAGAACTACTTGAGTTCTTGCAATAGAGATGATTTAGATCTGTGTAATAGGTTAATACATTTGTACGGATGGATAACAAAAGCACTGGTGTTGAGAGGGAGTGACTTATTTCAATTTTGGCTTAATAAGGTAATGATTTAAAAATTATTTTAAAACGAATCTTAATTTCAGATAAGAATACCAAGTTTCATGTCAGATTTTATAATATAAATTCAGAAAGTAATGTCAGTTTCAATGTTTAATTACAAGATATTATTTTAATTTTATTTAATTTCAGGTAATATGTACATTTTAAATTCAAATCATAATACAAACTTAAAGTTTCAGATAGCAATATTAATTTTTCTTTCAGATTAAAGTATCAATTTGAATTTCAGATTATAATGTAAAATTTTAAATTCAGTATATAATTTAATTTAGATTAGAGAGAACAATACCAATTTATCTTTCAGTTTATAATATCATTTGAAATTTTACATAATATAAATTTTAAATTCAGAATGTGATTTGAATTTACAGTTGAGATAAAAATAACAATTTGAATTTCAGATAATATGTATATTTTAAATTCATATAACAATATAAACAATAAAGTAATTAAATACTTTGCATAATATCAATTTAAATTTAACGTGATAATATCTATTTCACTTTCAGATAATAACAAGTTTCAATTTTATTTTCGCAAAATAATGTCAATTTTAATTTCTTATATAGTATTAAAATTGGCTTAATAATATGAGTTTGAAATTCAGATAATAATTTACCATTTCAGATAATAATGTCAATATCGAATTCAGACTGTAAACAGGAGGCTTCAGACTCAATCCGGACTGTCATGACTGAGTTCCCTGACTGCCTCAATACAAGGCATCACTGTAGAACAAGTTTGCTCTACAAGCAGAGAATGTTCCAGACTTTTAGCAATATGGTGGAGAAATTTTGCCCTAGCAGTCAAGAAAAAGAGGCTTACTTACTTAGTTGGGCATATATTTTGGAGAAGACGCCAAAGAGTGTACTTAATAATGCAGTTAATAATGTAAGTTACTATTTCCCTCTTTTTAATGTTATCTGGGTGAAATCACTTATAAGCGATAAGACTGCATTTTTCTTCAATTGCTTTTTTATTTCTTGTGCCTTTTGTATACTTTTGTCAGTTTTTATATGGTGTACAATGTAAAGTATATATGTTAAGCCTAAAAACATCCCACTGCTGGACACAGTTTTCATTCATGAGAGAGTACTTTAAGAGCTTAAACCCTTCATTCTGCTGTATTGGAAATTAAACACAATAATCTTTATTGATGTCTGCCCTTGGATTTAAATCCATGACTTCTATAAAGAAGAATCTCCTCCACACTTTTGCTTTTTTTCTCTGACTGGTTAGGCGTTCTTATCTCCCTAACCTGGTAGTAAGTATAGAGAAATATGAGCGAGAGAGGGAGATTGAGCTAGTGGAGAGGATGTAAGAGAAATGGAGAGCAAGAGCAGGATGGAGAGAGTGGAAAGGACGTAAGAGAGCGAGAGAGAAGGATATGGAGGGAGTAGAGAGAGCGATATAGGGAAAGAGCGAACGAGGGAAGTTAGGTGTGTTTGATAGTTAACATAACAATATAGTGGAGGAAATTGGCTTTCCCACGATAGCTCATTGCCTCCTTTTATAATCAATGACAACTTTCCAGATTGCACCTTTAACCATGGATTCATTAGAATATGATAATAAGGATCTACTGATGGTTATGCTGGAGATACTAGTTCATTTCGTACAAGGGAAAAACGTCCTTATCGCTCAGAGTTTACAGTCTATATTACCTAGACTGGTTAATTTAACTACATACGTTAAATCTATGGTAAGTTATATTTCAAAATATAGTGTGTACTAAAGGTGGTGTGATTTATTAAAAACTCTTAATAACACATTGATTTAAAGTGCATTTTAAAATAACGAAAACATGATCATATTAACAGTAATCGATAACTTTTAATAAAAAAGAACCTTAACCCATGTATTTAAAGTACATTATTAACCCATGTATTAAGTAACAAAATCATTACAATCGCAATAACTGATAACTTGTGTTTCATAGCAGATATTTTTGCTATTTGAAACTGTACCTTAAATCCATGATGTTTATGATGTGTATGATGTACCTTAAATCCATGATGGGGGTGTAAGGGAGAAACGAGTCCCAGTCCGTTTCTCCAAACGCCAACCTCGCCTGCACACGGTGCACCCTGCTTCTACCGACGAGGCTCTGGCGACCGACAAATGGCGGTATAACCATTCTCCATAGTTGACCTAAATTCCACAGACCGATAACGGGCAGCAGCGTTATCGGTGCGATAAGGTCAGCACTGCGATCACCAACCCGCCTGCCAAGCGTGGTGATTATCGGCACAACCACAAATGACTAAAACAAGGCAGCAACGGCCCCCAGTCCCCGGCAGCCCCGCTATTCCTAGCTCTGGCAGC
>JACTOM010000934.1:9184100-9200980 GCA_015832385.1 Elymnias hypermnestra
TTCTCGACAGGTGGGCCTAAAAATGAACATGGATAAGACGAAAGTTATGTCCAATATCCATGTTCCGCTCCACCCAGTCATCGTTGAGAACTCTACACTCGAAATTGTTGACGAGTATACATACCTGGGACACATAGTCCAGCTAGGTAGGTCCAATTTCGAGAAGGAGGTCAACCGCCGAATCCAACTCGGTTGGGCAGCGTTCGGGAAACTACGCCAGATATTTTCGTCCGATAATCCTCAGTGCCTGAAGACCAAAGTCTTCGAACAGTGCGTGTTGCCAGTGATGACCTACGGTTCTGAGACGTGGTCGCTGACTATGGGCCTCATGCGGAAGCTCAGAGTCACTCAGCGTGCGATGGAGAGGGCTATGCTCGGAGTTTCTCTACGTGATCGAATTCGAAATGAAGAGATCCGTAGTAGAACCAAAGTCACCGACATAGCCCTACGAATCGCGAACCTGAAGTGGCAATGGGCGGGGCACATAGTCCGAAGGACCGATGGACGTTGGGGACCGAAAGTGCTGGAGTGGCGACCCCGCACCGGACGGCGCAGTGTAGGCAGACCCCCCACAAGGTGGACCGATGATATAAAGAGGGTCGCCGGTAGCCGTTGGAGCCAGGCGGCGCAAGATCGGGCCTTGTGGCGGTCATTACGTGAGACCTATGTCCAGCAGTGGACGTCCATCGGTTGAAGCGACGACGACGACGACGACGATAGTTCGATTTAACATTTGTCAAATTATTAACCTAGCCTTCTTGAATGGGAAACCACGACTGTCGTCGAAATGATTCGACAGTCGCCGCGAATAAACGACGCGACAATCGCAGTACAATCTGTAACGTAAAACATGTTCATCTGACTATAATCAGCCTCATTGGCGCAATGGTGTGAGTACTCGCTAATAACGGTCATGGGTTCGTGTTCCCGCAGAATATTTAGAAAATTGTATTATATCTAGTTTGTCTATATCGAAACTGGTGGCTTCAGCCATGCCTACTTACTACTCAAAGCATAAAGTAAAGACTAATAGTTATCAATTTTTAATTTGTATTTCAGTTCATATTTCACTTACATTTTATTTTTTTCATATTGATCTTTAATTGTAATCCCGATACATAAACGTATATGTAATTATCATAATATTGTGTATTATCATAATATTCAATGAGTTGAGTTGAAGTAACTTTATATGAATGAAAATGTCATAAACTACAAAAATATATGCAATATTTTTGTATTATATGACATTTTCGCTGAATAATATAATAAGAATACTAATAACACTAATAATAATTTTAATCTACCCTGATGGGATTTTTCAGGATGTTCGAATAAGAAGCCTACAGTGCCTGTACGAAATCGCCAATTCATACAATACAAGGTTACTTCTTCCCTACAAACAGGATATATTGATTGATCTAGCGCCATCTCTTGACGACAAGAAGCGATTAGTAAGGAACATGGCTGTAAAAGCGAGAACAAGATGGTTCCTTGTTGGTGCACCCGGAGAGAATAAAGAAAATTAGACAATATTAAATTAATAAAGCAAGAAATGATACAGTTTATATAAATCAATGTATAAATTGAATTCATTTGAAACTCTTTAAATATATGGACACAATGAAATTATTGTAAATGTGTAAAATTCAATAAAATTACTGGTTTTTCTTGAGCATTATTAATTTAGTGCCATCTCTTGACGACAAAGTGGGACTAATAAGAAAGATGGCCTTAAAGGCAAGGCCAAAATAGGTCCTTAGTGGTGCACTCGGATAAAACAAGAAAAATAAGACAATAACGAATAATAAAACAAGAAATAATACAGTTTGTGTATAAATATATATGTATAAATATATATGTATATTAATTAAATTTCTTTATTTTGATCATCGAATACACTGAGACTGTGTATATATATAGTTTATTGGATGCGTAAGAGATAATAAAAACATTAGTTTTTCTCGAACTGTAATTGATAATAGCCGTCACACAAGAATTTCCCAAGCCCGTGGGAATATGGAGAAATATGAACGTACTCATTGTCTACAATCCCAAACTTTGCTAATTGACAGTCAATCACAGATAGTTTTGGGGATTTCGTGATGACCGACTGCGTTTTGATATCTAAAACACATTTTTGTGTTTTTGAAGTGAAACTTATTTAGGCACATGAGAATAACCGTTTTTAAGGATGAAACGCGGGATTAGCGTCACGAAGATATGCAGCGTATTAAATAATAATTCCTTTGAAGGTTAGGTAGTTTTAATATTTACAAATAAAGTGTGGCATTTTAATTTACCACTCATTTAATATACTATTTTTCATAATATAAAAATATTTCATAAATTCATTTCTCTAAATTTAAAATTAAAAAACAACATTTAATTATTAAAATCTAATATTGACAAAAAACATGCATACAATTTGTCATTTGATATTTCAACAAATTGTTTGTATTAATTTTAGACACTTAATATTGTAATGACAATTAAATTCCCAACATATCTTTTAGTTTTCGTCCCAAGTCTCGGAAATATAAAGTTTTAGCTATAAATAAGTTAATAATAATATTTGTATAAATATAAACAAGACTTAAAAATTAGTTTACCAAAGAAGTTTCACTTCTGACATGCGTACTTGGTACGCATGCACTTCGATTTTTTTATATATCAAAAACACTTGGTATTCGAATTGAAAACGATGGAGTATGTATATTAATAAATTTCTTTAATTTCTAAATGCTGCATGCTGAAATTATATATATTTGCAAAACACAATCAAATTATTATTCCAAACGAGTGAAAGGAATTGAATAAACTGAAACTCAGGTTATATATATTTGATGACAAGTAATATGAAATTATTATTGTAAAATATATTCCAACGAAGGCAATTTAATCACTCAAGAGTTACTATTAATTTGTATTTGTACAGCATTACACTAGTTAACAATTTAGCAGATAACTATAGACGAGCCCCATGTCTGGCCACGTATCCCTTTTTAACTTCACACTGCCCCTCTTCTTCGTCAAAATGTCGCGAATCCTACCGGAGCGCCTCTCACCGGCAGGAATCGCCTTTTGCCGGAAGTCTGCACGTCGTCCGGAAGACAGTAAACTCACGCGTTACATTCGGCCATCCTGAAACAATTCCACCGCAATTGGTGCAACAGGGTATAAGCTTTCTAATCGAGAAATTAATGACACTACCACTCGTCCTTCTATGTGGCATAAGTTTCAATACGAAGAACTCACCAAATTATACAAGTCAAACTTTTATTCAGTACAGCATGTACTGAAGCACAGCATTTACCATTTACTTCAGCCCAGCATGCTAATATACACAACGCGACAACATACACACACACGCGCAGTTCGGCAGCACACACACAACACACGACTCCACAGCTTGGCAATAGACAACATTGGTAACTCGGCAAAGCTCCACAGCTTGGCAACAACTATCATGGACCAAAACAGACAAAACAAAATTATTACAACGAAGACAATTTAAACACTCACTATTTAGTTTAGAGTTACTATTAATTTGTATTTTACTATCATAACAATTTAGCAGATAACTATAGACAAGGCCCTGCCTGGCTGTAATAATGATGTATGCTTTTTCCTTGTTTTTTTTTTTTTTATATATTATTATTGCGTCATCTCTTGACGAAAGACACGTTAAAATTATTATTGTAAATAAGTAAAAGTCAATGAAAGCGTTGGTTTTTTTGAGTTTTATTGATTTAACGCCATCTGTTGACGACAAGAAGCGGCTAGTAAGAAACAAGGCTGTAAAGGCGAGAACAAAATAGTGCCTTGTAGTTGCTTCCGGAGAGAACAAGGAAAATAAAAAATAGATTTTTAAATTGCCGATAGATTAGTTTTCGCTTTTGCCCGAAGTTGGGGAGTTGGTTGGTTGGTTGGTGGTGTGCTTCACCCCCGTGCCTCGGAGAGCACGTTAAGCCGTTGGTCCTGCGCCTGATCTCTCTCAGTTTGTGTCGGATTCCCGCCACATCGGACTATGAGAGTGAAGGAATAGAGAGTGCAGTTGTGTACTATGTCTGCCAATCCGCAGTGGAGCAGCATGGTGGGTCTATGCTCTAAAAACCCTCCCTCTTCGGGGTGACGAGGCCTATACCCAGCAGTGGGACGTTAATGGGCTGCTACTTACTTACTTAACTTGGTCAGAGGTAACCTTTTGATGGTATCAGTACGCAATGCTCAGCAATCTGACGATAATTAGATAAATTGAAAAATCGGATTTATGTTATCACAAGAGGCATAATTAATCAGGTTAACGGGTTTTTATCATCACTTGAGGTCACAGCTAATGTGCTAATCGGTCAGTAATGAAAAAACGACGTGTTATAAAAGATATTAGTAGACCGCTTCCGAAAAAAGAGTCAATAGTCCTAAGGGCACCTTTGATAATAGGACATAAAAATCGATCCTGATTAAAAAATAAACATTTTTAAAACGTTTTATTGGCATTATTTACACTAAATCATATTAGTACAGCTAAATGAAATGAAAGTTTCCTAAAAAATGCATTACTAAAAAAAAAATCAGCAATGAAACACAAAATCAAAATCAGCTTTATTCAGCACTTTTGAATCGTCAAATATATATTTCTTACCACACACTGATTCTGTTTTTATTATTTTTTATGAGTGTTATTACTATTAGTTGTAAATAGATTAAGTACACCTTTTTCTGCTTCTTTTATATGTGTCCTGCTAAGCATTTTTGCTTGCCTGGAAGACCGCCAATTGTACTCCATAATGAATATGATTATATCGTAACTGTATTATTTTTTTTTCATGTATTGGGTGTGCAATAAAGAGTTTACAATTGTATTGTATTGTAATTCTAATGTGCGTCTGATGATGGTCCTAAAGAACGACTTAAAATCGAAAGTTAAGAGGGTACCTTCGCGCCCTGATCTGAGAAGAGCCCACAACAAAATCAGTCAGGTATTTTTTTTGTTACCATCATCATTACAATATCATATTACTTTATTATAATTCAATTCAAATTAGAGCAATTCTTTCACTCCCACGCGTTTCTATCGTTTAATTAATGTTGCAACTTATAATACGACTTTTCTATCAACTTTCTTTGAATCTATTAATTGAAATCTCTAGAACGTCTTGTGGAAGTTTATTATAGAAACGTATACAGTTACCCTTAAATGAGTTCTTAATCTTATCCAGCCTACTAGAATTTATAACAAGTTTGTTTTTGTTTCGTAACTTATATGATATACATTCACTCTTTTTATAAAAAGAGTCAATGTTTTTATGTACGTACAACAAGTTTTCTAATATGTATACGCAGTGAACTGTCATTATCTTAACTGCCTTGAATTTGTTTCTTAGCAAATCTCTTGCACCCATGTTGTAAGTCGCACGAACGGCCCTTTTCTGCAGCAAAAACATTGCATCTATATCAGTAGCATTACCCCAAAGTAGAATACCGTATGACATAATGCTGTGAAAATTGCTGAAATATACCAATCTGGCAGTATCAAAATCTGTCAGACGAGGAATTTTTTTAATAGCGTAAGCCGCGGAGCTGAGCCTATTCGATAGACCACTTATCGGGCTCCCACTGTAATTTATTATCTAATATAATAAGGTCTAGTTCCTCATTATCAAGTTTAAAAATGGTTAGCGTTTGTTTTACATTAGGCAGAGTAAACTTGATACATTTTGTGTTTCATTGCTGGTTTTTTTAGTAATGTATTTTTTTTATAAAATTATCGTTTCATCTAACTGTACTAACATGTTGGAGCGTAATATTACTAATAAAAAGTTTTGATAAAATGTTTTTTAAAAATTAGAATATACTCTTTTTGCGTCTCATCGTCTTTTTTTTTTTTGGAAGCGGTCTTCTGATACCTTCTTTAGAAATATTTAATTTTTTTTACGGTTCACCCGATTACACTTTTCGTAACGCTGCCGCTACGCTTTCACCATTTTACTCTTCCAGTCAAGCGTGCGCAAAGTTTTACATCAAAAAGTAAATTCTCTTCTAAATTTCCCTTTACGATGCTCTAAAAGTCATAGCTCCCTTATAACAGCTTAGTTGGACAAATCTCTGGCCACTAACGATTTGATTTAAATTAGCATAATCTCTTATCGCATCCCAACGTTTGTGTCACTTTAAATGGTAATGAAGATCCCAGAGCGTGTTTTTGGAGGTCTGAATTAATAAAGTTTAACGATATAGTTATATATTTCACTAGTGATCCGCCCAGACTTTGCACAAGTAGTAGAGTTGGCCTTTACAGTTCTTTTGAATGGCCAAATATTGTTTCAATCACACATATACGCCTTGTTTCGAGAAGAGCCCAGAACAAACTCAGTGGCGTAACCTTTTCTTACTTGATTTAGATTAGATGAATTAATTTTTAATTAAGTTATATTTAGATTAGATGAATTAATTTACTCCCACTTCAATAGACGCATGAGAGGAATTTTTTGGAACGCGTGATTAGCGTCACGAAGATGTGCAGCGTTTTTTATACTAATTCGTTTGACGGTTAGGTAGTTTTAATATGTATTAATAAATAACATTTAAATTTGCCACTCGTCATTTAATCCGTCAGAAAGAACGTTAGATTTGATCTGCAGCCAAGCAACCTGAGGGTTAAGATATCAAATAATAGCATAACTTTTATTATTTTAGAGTTATGGCTTTCTCCTGTGCCAGACTGGCACAATTGGTCTTTATATGTATACAAATTTTAAAATTAAATAGAGAAATAATTCAAATGACAATAGTTGTCACATATTTCAGAGAACGAAAGAAGATAACATAATATTTTTAGAAATACGTCGAATGTATGATTTCGATTAAATTGAATCGATACACTAATCGTTAGCTAGTGTTTTTCGATTTATTTATTTAGCATTCAAACCGTTTTACTGTTATTTATATCTTATCCTTTATCAATAGCCAGATGGTGACTCAAAGGGCCAGACTGGCTG
Source organism: Elymnias hypermnestra (assembly GCA_015832385.1). Classification (NCBI taxonomy): domain Eukaryota; kingdom Metazoa; phylum Arthropoda; class Insecta; order Lepidoptera; family Nymphalidae; genus Elymnias; species Elymnias hypermnestra. Next base: position 9,191,102 of record JACTOM010000934.1, read on the forward strand.
TGCATGGAGGAGTTTTTGGTGCCTGCATTTATTTATGATAGTATAAGTTGGGTATAGTAAGAAAGAAACAGTTTGACAAGAGAACGTTGTGGTATAAAAGATGTTGTGTCGAAAATGGAGAAAGGTATGCTTAGATGGTTTGGTCACGAAGAGAAATTGAATGAAAGAAGACTGACAAAAAGAATTTATGAGTCAAGAGTGAATGGGAAAGGTGGAAGGAGAAGACCAAGGCAATGTTCCTGGACCAAATCCAGGACATTTTAAATAAGGACCAGGTCAAGAGTACTCTAAACCGACGAACTTGTATGAAAGGTTTAATGAGATTGAAAGAAGCGAAGGAGATATGCAAGGACCGTGGCAAGTGAAAGGTTGTTGTCTCTGCTTACCCCGAAGGGAATGAGGCGTGATGCTATGTATGTATGTATGTATAACTTATCTACTACCACGCTGCTCCTTTTCGGGTTGGCAGGCATAGTACAAAAGTGCTAACACAAAGGTAATCTCTATTCCTTCACTCTTATAGTCTGAGGTGACGGCAATCCAACACTACGGAAAATGCAATATACATTGTTGTATTCACCCGAGTATCCCACGAGACTCGAACCCAGGACTCATGCCTGTAGCCGAACAAGCAACTAAACCAATGAGGCGTTCTTACCATACACCTTTATTCAGGTAACTAAGATGATCGTACTAAATACATTTTTGGTGATGTGCCAAAAAATATCGAATTATTTACGCTCCATCATATTAGCACAGATAAATGAGATGATACTTTTTATAAAACAAAGTTAATAGTGCGTTCGTACAAAGTACACATATCAGAAGTGAAAATTCTTTGGCAAACTAATTTTTAAGCCTTGTTTATATTTGTACAAATCTAAAACTTTAGATTTCCGAAACTTAGAGGGAGGGAACAAGGAAGATATGTTAGAAATTTAATTGTTATTAAAATATTAAAATAGATGTAAATAAAAGCTGCCACGTGTTAATATTGCAAATGATTAATTAAATTTGGTTTTTGAATACAAAAGAAAACTGTTTTTAGTATTTTTGTTTTATATTTTATAAAAAATACAGTAAATTATGAAATGACGAGTTGCAAATTAAATTCCCACATGTTATTTAAATTAAAACTACCCAACCTTGAAACGAATTAGCATAAAAAACGCTGCACATCGTCGTGACAATTAATTTAATAAAAAATTGCCCTCATGCGCCTAAAGAAGTTTCACTTCAAAAACCAGCACTGAAACACAATATTAAAAATAGCTGACATCTAGCCTGGATTAACGACCTCTATATGCCCGCACTCCCGCAGCGCTTGATTTTTTAGATGTGTTTTTTATGTAATTATCATTTAGTTGTACTAACATGATGGATCGAATAATAATAAAACGTTTTTTTAAATCGAGATTGATATTTTTCCGCTCTATCATCAAACCTGTCATTAGTACTATCATCTGTCTTCGTTTTCGGGAGCGGCCTCCTAACACCTTGTATTTGTATTTTTAACGTATAGATCTCAGTATCGATTATACTTTCTGAAATATTCACATCACTACATCAGATATCACTTGTTTATGACATTCCAGTTGTTGCAGATTCAGAAGCAATTTTAGATAATTTTATTTTGGGATTTGTATAATTTTTATATCGCAATGAAAACTCAAAATGCGGCATTTTCCGGGTTTTTCCGCAATGGTAATAAACGAATCGATCTTGTTTTGGTCATTGGAGCATCAGGCGATAATCAAACAGAACAGATACGTATCAATTTTTTGATGAATGCTATAAAATTTGGCTTCGAACTTGAGTTGGAAGAAGGTACGATGCCTGAACACAGGAGTTTAATATTTGTTAAAGTCCACGCGACTGACTCCATTATAGAAGAATACGGTCTATATTTTAATGAACGCAAATTCTTTAAGGACAGCCACGTTGAATTCCTTCATCCATTCGGTGATCCCCTCGGTATGAGACATGAAAAGGACCTGATTAAAATTGTACGAAAACAGTATCCCGGTCCAGTTAACTATTCAACTTTAGAAAGAAGTAAGATTGTATATAATATTTTTCTACGATTACCCTTCGAGCAACACTTAAATCGCTTTGGTGTGAAACTACTGTTGGATCGAAAGATAATAATTGATGTATTTGCATTACACGACGGTCCTTATTTTTTTGCTGCCGGTCAAGGTTCCTCCTATGTCAATGCACGCCAAACTCTGTTCTATAACTGGGTGGGCATGATAAACATTTGGAGGACACAACCAGCGGCTATGATACAGGAATATCTAGGCGAAAGAATAGCCTATTATTTCGCTTACTATGAATATTTTAATTGGATGCTAATGTTTCCTGCAGCACTTGGTGTTTGGAATACTTTGAGATACTATTACATTATGGATGGACGTGAATTAGATCGTAAAACAACATTCATCTGTTCAGAATGGGATCACTTTTTCACTGTTTGTCCACAATGTCGATATTTCAAAATATGTCCGTTTAGACGATTTGCGGAATATTGCAACGAGTTGAAGTTTATTAATGCGATTGAGTATCCTCTGTTATCGCTTTGTATCTTCACTTCCCTTTGGGCTATTATCTTTCCTATATTATGGAAGAAAAAATTCGTATACCTTTCTTGGTTGTGGGAGATCAAAGAAAGACACCGTCATAGTATTATAAGACCTGAATATTATAACACAAGAAATCTGTATAGATCCCGTTTAACCGGTGTAACGGTGGACAAGGATTGCTGCAGCAAGCCAATGCGTGTTTTCACGTTTCTACTTTATCTGGCTTTATTCGGTGTATCGGGGATCATCGTTTTTGTCATGTCGGTGTATGCTTGGTACCTCAAGCCTTGGTTGCATAGCACGGACTGGTTCCCGCCGCGTTATTATTTTTATCATGACCGTGAACATTTGCATATTGCAATGGGGGCTGGTGTATACTCAATCTTGACAGGCGTATTAAAAATGATATTACGATGGATCTCATACTTTTTAACAGGACTAGAACGCCATAGGACATATGCCTCATATGACTGCTCCATTGCCTTTAAACTTTACTGGCTCTTCTTCCCTGTTACATTTGCTCTTTTAACATTCCATTTGGTTGTTGAAAATTTCATCTTTACGCATATGTTAGATATGGACAATTGGTATTCAATCTGGGGAATTGGTGTAATGAATAACGGTCTCGGAACATCACTTGATGATATGTGCGTTACGCTTGCCATCGCAGTTGTTATTGAACAAATAGTTGCTAAACTTCCAGAATATATAAAGTTTAGGAGAACAGATTATCTAGGTATAGTCGACGCGGGCGCACCCTGTTGGGAAAGAGAGTATAAGTTAGACACTATCAAAGAAGACTTTTTTCATACTGGTTATATCGATATAGTAATTCAATTCGCAATGTGTACCTTGTTTTCGCCAGTATTTCCTTTAGCAAACTTGATAATTTTTGTGATTAATATATGGGATATAAGACACCAGGCAAAGATACTTCTGCTTTCATGTCGACGCCCATTGCTGCATAATGTTTCAGGGCCTGGTATTTGGCATAAATTTATGTACTTTACTGCTATTTTGGTGCCGATATGTAACGGTGCGTTGGTAGCATTACAAACAAGGTATAAATACTTTGATAACTTGAACTTTTATCGAACTCATTTATATTATTATAAGCAATATGAAGGCACCGGTTCTCCCGCAGAGCAAATGGAATTTATGCCGCATTGGCAGAGAGATGCATTCTCACAATGCATGACATATCAACATAAACATTATTGGCTAATATTCCCAGATAATCTGACATTTGCACCAGAATTCCATGTCTTGACCTATCGTGCGAGGAAATATAGCTACCTTTTCATATACAGTGTTCTCAGTCTATTACTTTTCTTACTGCTCCAACTGATGTTGGGTAGCAATTCGACTATTATTAAAGAAACGATTATCAAAGAAAGGAGAATCAAGGAAAGATATTTCGTTGACCATGGCATTCTTCCAGTTGATGAGTAAACATTCGTGACTGTCATTTGTTACTAACTACAGAACAGGGTTGCAGTTACTTTGGGCAATATCGCAGTTGGTTAAATACCCCTAAGGTGTTCTTCTGCTCCATGAAGATTCCCATATTTCTTGGGATAAAACCTTTATGTTGCAACATAAGTGCAGCCGTCTTCTATAGTTATGTTTGACATGTGCTTTTAATGAAGTATCATAATAAAAAAATAATTTGAATATCGTTTTTTTTATTTTTTTATAACTCAAAAAAGAAACCCACCCTAACTGTAATGCGAAAACAAGGCAAAGACAAAAACGTATACAGGGTGTTAGGAGACCGCTTCCGAAATTGAAGACAGACGATAGTACTGATACTACTAAGTAGTAATTTTTAAAACACAAACTAAAAAAATCAGCTGACGTTAACTAACATATTTAGCGAAAGTGCGAAAAACCTCCTGCTTCGTTGCGTGATTTCGTTGACCCGAGCGTCAGCGGTCTGTGTTTCATTGTTGGTTTTTAGTAATGTTTTTAATGAAACTGTCTTTTCATTTAGCTGTACTAACAATAATAATAATAAACCTTTTATTTCATGCAGTGTTTTTTTTTTACAAGTTCGAAATACATATATTGAATGATATTTATACGTAATTTTCTTATTTTTAGAAAAATGCTCAGATTGGGTAAATATTTCAATAGAACTTTAATTGCATGAACCCCTTTTCAAGTGAAGGTGAAGGCCTCCTCTAAAGAAATGCTTGTGTCTCTCTCTTGAGCTATTTGCGGACAACAGAAACCATCTATTTTTATTAGTTCGTCTGCCCACGTCGTGCTTGGTCTGCCTTTGAGAAATTTGTCGATTGGACCGTTTCACGTTGTGACCTTGTTGGTCCATCTATTGTCCAGCCCAGCCCACTACTACTTTAGTTTTTTCCGTAGGTTAAAGCACCCGTCGCTTTGGTGGTTTCTCAATTTTTTTATGTGAGCATACTTCGTTCTATTGCGTGCTGGCAGATGGTGATTTTGCTTTTTATTTTGGATGTGTATTTCCAAGTTTGACACGCGTATGTCAGACGAGGTAGATAAGGTATAAGGATAAGGTAGGAGGCATGACGTCATGACTTTTGTTTTGATATTTATTGGCATGTTGTTTTTGAATATCTCTTTTAAGTACAGTACTACTATTTTGTACTCTTCGATCTACTTCTAGTTCATGTTGAAGCTAATTTGTTTTCCTAGGTAGATGTACTTTTCTGTATAGTTCAGAGTTTCAGTGTCCACTGATATTCTTCTCTGTATACTATTTGTACTAACATAATGGAACGTAAATAAAGCTAATAAAAAGTTTTGAAAATATGATTTATCCGTCCCATGATCAAGGGTGTCATTAGTAATATCGTCTGTCTTTGTTTTCAGAAACGGTCCCTTAACGCCTTGTATTTCCACTGACTGCTTAATAATAGTTTACAGAGATAAATACACAATATTTATATATGAAGTCGCTTTCATTGCATTTTACCTCAGATCTTTTAAACTATTCAACGGATTTTAATGTAACTTTCAGTATTAGATAGAGTGATTAAAGAGGAAGATTTATATGTATAATACATACATATTATAGTACAGAAAAACTGAAAATTTCAAGGTTTTGTGATATGATGTTGTAACAAACATATTTTTGTGCGTTTCAATCGCAAACGCTGGTAAAACTTACGAGATAGATCAAATTAATGTGCCCCGAAATTGTGTATCTAATACAGATCGACAAAAAAATAGCAATAGTATATATCTATCTGTAAAGGACAGCCCACAGTAACAATTTTTATCCTTTACATATTAACAAAAAAAATATTTTTTTCAAAGCAATTTTTACAACAAAATGTAATTACTTATCCAATTAAATACATTTCATACATTGTATGTTTCATGTAGATCAAAACTGCCATTAACAACGTTTCATTTAAATGGATATTTTAGAATATATCAAAGATTTTAAAATAGATATCGTCGTATTTTTATCATGTCGCGATCTTACTGATCTCACTTCAGTAATATATATTTATTATATACGAATGAAAATAAGACCAGACGTAGTTGCGCGGGTCAGCTAGTAAAAGATAAAAGGTAAAAGGAACAAAATATATTAGCTAAATACACAGATAAAGTCCCTGAAGCCACGTTCAAGATGTATAGCGCACACCGTCTGGTTTTAACGGAGGAAAAATTGTCTATGATTTACAATGGCGTCCTTCGAGGAGGCTATAAAACAGTCCCCTGTCAAACGCAGGCTGTGGGAAATCGAGTGGTAATGCTCAACAAATATTTTGGTAAAGTGCCTGATTTGTTCACAATACAACGGGACATTTATTGATCGAGCTGAATGTCTTCAGGACCGATTGAAGTGTCACCCGCAACTGGAATCAAAGGACCCTGTAGAGATCTATGGTTCTACAAAGAGAATGGACATTTAAATCGCCTCGTGACGTGAATACGTTTTTAAAATCAAATCCGTAGCGATATGGATGCACTTTAAAGAAGTATTCACGTCTCAAAACTACGCACAATATTGTTTAAGATTATCACATATTATTTAAGATCAATACTTAGTGTTTTGTTGATCTTTTGTTTGTACATATTATAGGGTAAACGTTATGGAATCGTTAACATATTTTTGGCCTATATTAAAAATTAACATTTACTATGAAAATAGGTAGGCAGATATTAACGAGAATGTAATCATTGAATAAATAAAAAGTGTACTATAAATTATTACATATTAACTAGTTTTATATGTTGGATAATAAGAATCAAATAAATAGAAATTTTCACAAAAAAAGAACCGCCAGTTAAATATATATATATATATATAAGCAACTCTGTTTTTGTTTGTTATCGATAAACTGAAAACTACCGGACCGATCGGCATGAGACCGGTTTACCCTTTACCATTTTTTTTTCAAATCTATGTGGATAGTCATTTGTTTCTGGTACGAAAACTCGAGCGCACAAAGACCGGCAAAATGTGTAACGTCACTTACAATGCTTACCAACGCGTTTCCATACACACTCCCACGCATCCATCCACGCTCTCCCACGCATCCACCCACGCACTCCCACGCATCCATCCACGCTCTCCCACGCATCCACCCTCACACTCCCATACATCCACCCACGTACTCCCACGCATTCACCCACGTACTACCACGCAACCACCCACGCACTCCCACGCATCCAACCACGCACTCCCACGCATCTACCCACGCATCCACAAGGTTGTGACATGAATTATTACACCGTTGTCTATAGCAACGGTTTTGTTAATTCATTTCTAGGTTATGTGAATATGGCATTCATTTATGCTACTATCTTTTGTTTAAAAATTATTCATCTTTCATAGGTTACGTAAAGATGTCATTTAAGCTATCTTTTGTTTCAAAACAAAAAAGATACTGTGTGTCATTTAATCGATTGTGTTTTGTTTAGCATTTGTAAAACTGAAAGCTGCCACATTCCAAATCTTTTTGACAGAACGAAGTCTGACGGGTCTGCTAGTTTTTATATATAGAAAACTATAACACTCATGTTATTTCACATTTACTATGTCTTATGTGAAAGCGAAACACATAAATCAATTTGAAATAAGCTCGCAGTATTATATTTCAAAACAACGCATACTCTTTCACAAATAAAAAATAAATACACCATTATCCTCCCGTCTTTATAGGATAAGGAGCTATGGGAAGCTTTAAGGTACCCCGTAAAGCCATTTCCATAAGGTTATGGCATAAAAGATAAACAGAATATAAGCTTACAGTTCCTTGGCCACCCCAAATTGTCTGTACGGTTGAATAGTCCCAATCTTTCACAGTTCTGGCCGCGTGATACAATATTTGCTTGGTAAAATGAGGTAAACTATTGTATTTTACCGGATTTATAACATGTACGTTTAAAATATTTCTATTAATTGTGATCTCAACTGATGACAAGTATCATCACTTAAAATTAGGTCTACGATGAAATAGATTAGGTAGAGTCTTTAAAAAATAGATACATGTCATCGCGTACTTTTTTTTTATTTACTTCCTCAGAATCGGTAAATAAAAAATCTGAATAATAATTCAAGAAGGTCAAGGTTTAACCGGAACAAAAATAATTCGTAATCATAATGCAATTTGAAATCAAAAAACAATCTGCCTCATTGGTGTAATGGTTAGCATGTTCGACTACAGACATGAGGTCCTGGGTTTGAATCGCGGGTCAGACCAATTCAAAAATCAATATTGAGCTTTTATTAAGATTTTTTCAATATTTGCCCGAAGTTGGGAAGTTGGCGGTGTGATCCATCCCCGTGCCTCGGAGAGCACGTTAAGCCGTCTGTCCTGTGCCTGACCTCTCTTCGGTCGTGTCGGATTCCCGTCACATCGGACTATGAGAGTGAAGGAATAGAGAGTGCACTTGTGTACTATGCCTGCCAATCAGCAGTGAGTAAGGAGGCCTGTGCCCAGCAGTTGGACGTTAATGGGCTGCTACATACTAATGCAATTTTTAGGCTCATATTCTCGCCAAAATGCGTAAAATGTTATAAATCATAAATTAACGGCCTCGCTGGCGCAGTGGTGCGAGTACTCGCCTTGCCAGCAGAGGCCCCGGGTTCGATCCCCGTCTGGTCTGGTCTGGTGGCTAGTTGCCACCCTACTAGCAAAGACGTACCGCCAAAACAAAGAGATTTGTGCTATGGTACGATGCTGTGTTGAAACTGTAAGGGATATACGATATAGCCTCGTATAGCCTCTTACCCAGATTAGCGCGCTTACATCTGAGACTGTATCATCAATTATCATCAGGTGAGACCAAGCGTTAAACTGTCAGCAATTAAAAAAAAATTGGTGTTTGTCAATGGCAATGGTACAACGAAAACTTTTAATTTAATTGATTTCTAAACGACGGCGCGAACATCAAATGTTTGACAGATAGCGTAATTTCTATGGAAATGAAATTGTTGTTTTTACTATATTCCAAGCAGTTTTTCTTCGCCTCTGCGGGTCGTGGTTGACGCACGTAGTTGTCATCCATTTTGATTTTAAATTTATTATATACCAATAATAGTGGGTATTTGTGTAGTTATTACAAGAATTTGCTTTGGTTAGTGCTTAATAATATTTTGTAGTATTTATATTGTTATAGTATTTAGGCAATAATGGGTAATAAACATCCTCCTGATCCGCCCGATCCTCCTGATCCGCCGTCTGACGATATTCCAATGGATTGCCCACATGCTAGGCGGCAAAGTCAGCCTCGCAAGCGTCCAAGCGATTCTTCTGCTTCTGCGGAAACTTCAAAAAAAACGATTACCGAACCAAGTTTATCAACTCCGTCGATAGAGACTACGTATATAAACCCAATTTTTACCGAGGGTATTCGTAAATACTCAGCAGAGGACAAGGGACCCTACATCGTATACGCCTCGAGGACAACTGCTGACCCATCTGCGGGTATTTCTATACGGGCAATAAAGTTTGGGCAATTTTTACACAATAATAAAATAAAAAATATTGTCAACGATGGTGTAAAGAATGTCGGACGGAACAAAATAAGCATTGAGTTTTCCAGTTTCAATTCAGCAAATGAATTTTTGAACTCTCCATTACTTAACATAGCAAATTATAAAGTTGTAATCCCAACATACAACATTACTCGAATGGGGTTAATTAAAGGAGTTCCTGTTGATTGGCCCATGGAGGAGTTTGTCACTTCTTTAGATTTGCCTGTTGGTTGTGGGGAGATCCTAAAGGCACGAAGACTCAACCGAAAAGTTACAGGTGATGAGGGTGTTAAATGGATTCCCACTCAGTCAGTTGTT
>JACTOM010000934.1:9201537-9231137 GCA_015832385.1 Elymnias hypermnestra
CTTTTTTTCCTCATATTATAACAAATCTAGAATTAGTTAAAGGAGCATCTGATACAAATATAAGATTTCAGGATATAATAAGCCAAAACTGGAGAAATCATTTACTCATTTACACAGATGCATCTAAATTAAATCAACATGGTTGTGTGGGTTTGGCATGCTGGATTCCCAAGTACAAGATCATCCTGCAATTTAAATGTCCTCCAGAATCTTCTGTTTTCACTGGTGAAGCTATTGCGATATTTGAAGCCTCCCAGTTTATACTTTCCCATCATGTGCAACAGTCGGTTATATTAACAGACTCTTTAAGTTGTCTTAAAAGTTTACAAGAGAATCCCTTCCGTAGCAGGGTAAAATTCCCCATAATGTTTAAAATCCGGGAATCTCTATTCTCGTGTCATGAAAAAGGCTTATCTGTAATTTTGGCTTGGATCCCGAGTCATTCGGGAATCCGTGGTAATGAATCTGCAGATTCTTTGGCGAAAGATGCAATTCGAGTGGGTTCACGGGATCACTTTGGGAATTCAACTCAAGATCTGTGTATTCTTGCAAAAACGAATCTAGACAAGGCTTGGACGTTGTTCTGGAATAAGTCGAAGCTAGTTAAAGGTAAACACTATGCCAATATCCAGCCTGAAATCCCAAAGCGCCCCTGGTTTTTTTATTATAAAAACGCGGATCGCTGGGTTACATCCACAATCTGCCGTCTTCGTTTAGGACATTCATGTACTCCTTTCCATTTAGCAAAAATGAGGATAAGGGATCACTCAATATGCGAGTGTGGACTAGCTGAAGGCACAGCTTCGCATATTCTGCTTGAATGTAATAAACTCTCCCATCCCCTGTATGATTTTCTGCCGTTGCAAATCCCCCGTCCGGTCAATTTTAACTCTCTTTTAATGCTAGTATTTAGTAAATTTTGTAATTTTCTTTGTAAATATATTAGAATTAATAAAATTAAACTGTAATATCTCGTTTTGTGTGTGTGTGTAATGTAGTTGTGTTAGTGTATAATATGTATGTTTGTTGGTTTTGGGTTGTTTAAAGTAATTTAAAGGATTAGCATGTAGAAAGTACAAGTACCCCCTTTTTTTTCGCGTTAATTAAAAATATGTATAAACAAAAGATTCGTTTATCAAAAATCCTTATACGTGCGTCTTCTACTTCTACGTGACACTGGCGAAGTAAATTGTGCCAGTGTGGCACAGGAAAAAGCCATATATCCAAAATAATAATATATTCCAAGCATTTTTTATTTTTTGCTTACCTTTTAAACTTTCCCTGGACAAATAATTCAAAACTAAAATTAGCCAAATCAGGGCAGCCGTTCTCGAGTTTTAGGGGGACTAAAGAATTGCAATTGATTTTTATATATAAGCAATAACCCACGATTTCTCTCACGTAGATTCCGATCTTGTGGTAGTGGAAAGACATGTGAATAAAATGTTACGGTAGTCAACTCAAATATCGGGATAGCCTATAGAAGATTCTGCCTAGTTTCGTTAACTTGCTCTCAAGAATTGAATAGTTCCGTTACTTTGTCATGGAACCCATGAACAAAACCTAACCAAACTATCATCAAACAACCTTTGAAGTATATCCTTTCCAATAAAAAAAGGATCATCGAATCGGTTGAAGTGATCTTGAGTTATTCGTCCATTTGTCGAGCACATGCTTAATACAAATTTAACACTTATCCGGTTTTCTCATGGATGCCATCATCAGAACTGGATTTAAAAAAATGGGACCCTACGACAAGCACCACCTTTCATATAAAATCATCAAGGTCGGTTCACCCAGTCGAAAGATATGAGGTAACAAACATAAAAAAAATATACAGACGAATTGATAACATCCTCCTTTTTATGAAGTCGGTTAAAAAAATACAGCTATGACTCTGATTGCATGAACGTGCGGGTAACGGTGGTTACCCCAGGGAGCAATCTAAGTCAAAAAAATCTATCTCGTATCGCAGATATGACCTTGCCCCAGCCTATATGAGTAGTGTTTGAACCTAATCTCATTGTTTCTTGTATTAGGCATCTGTGTCCAGCATCTTCAGCGTAGTCTTCCGCATCTTCCTGATATAAGCCATCAGTGCCAACATCAGATATTGAAATTTCGTTCGTTTCTTGTATTATTTCGCGCTTTACCTTTTCAGGACGCTTCTGTTTTGTAGTCTTTTCCGTTATATTTACCCTTCCATCAGTTTTATATTCTTCACCCTATATTTTTTATCTTCTTATTTTCACTTTTCTCACTTGATTAGTAGTGCAATTATATAAAATATTTGCACGGCTTCTGTCTAAAGACTAAAGATAGTGAATCGTCCTAGATGCGGTCTTTTCTGGGGTAGAACCTTTTTTATCCTCTTTTGAAACTTGAAAATCAGATCCCAATAAGCTTATAAGCATTTCTTATAGAAGGACCTGCATCAATAAGCTTTATAGCTTTTTTCATGCTTTCGTACTTTCGGCATTTAAAAACAAATAAAAACGACGTATTTTAACACCCAAAGTTGCGAAAGTCACCTGACTCTCATTCCCCGCAATCACCCTAATAAGAAAAATAGTAAATTAAAAAAATCTTTAAAACATTGATATAATGTGAACTGCACATCACATTTTGGAAAGTCTTACCAAGATTGTGTTGACGTAAAATTTTATCAGCGGTGCACAAAACCGAAAAATTGACGTAACTTATTAGTGACGCGGGCGCTGGCTGGCGCGAGCTCGCTAGTGCTGTTTCGTGGATATGAGGGTGACCCCGATTACCCCAGTTTCCCTTATACCTAAACCTTCCTTGTTTGTGCTTTCTGTAAGCTTTCCGGGGTACTAACTCGCTAACTATCGGGAAGCGGCGCGTCTGCATGCGTAAGAAGGCTCCTCCTGCGTTGTTTCATAACTCATGCAGATAAAATATTCTTAGTCTGTGACTCTGTCTGTCAACGAGGTCGCGTATAGGCAGAAAAACCGCCCCACCACGTGGTTTTTTGGTGAAGAGTGCAGTTTTCCACGCGGTTAAGAACCATTAGTGGCCCCTCTTCCTCGAGTTACACGAAGCGCGGCAGGTCTCGCGTCCGAAGTTCATTGAGGTCCACGGGGTGTGCCTTAGTTACTGAACATTTCTGTGCCTGGTGGTGCACGGGATCGCCTTGGAGTGGATACGGAAGACCGGCGTCGCCGATAATAGCTCTCCGCGTCGCCTTGCAGATCATACATACACTTAGCACATACTACACGATTCATAAACACACCCCCACGTGACCAGACACCTACCAAGGTCGTCGCCGCCCGAGGAGACCGTCGAACGGGATACGAGGTAGGTGCCGATCACATCTGTTTCCCAGGATCGAACAATTTTTGAATTCTCTTCCCGTCTCAGGGATTGATCCGACCTGGATTTCTCATAGGCCCGCGACCAGGGGTCGAGGTCAATTGATAGGGTCACGGCCGGCGTGAACATTCCTCATAAGTCACTTTATCTTCCAGTGAAAACCGGATGTAAATCCCTCCAGTATTTTTTGAGTTTTGCGAATAAACAGACGCGGCGGAGAACTTTGTTTTATAATACGTAAGGATTATGTAATACAAGTACCTACGCCTATAAATTTACAGAGTGAACCTTTGGGAGCGCGTACAGTTTATGGGCACCGCTATTATTTGAGTTTTCCTCCGAATATTTCCGTTTGGCGTGAATATTTGATTACGAGAGCTCTCTAAGAGGTTCTGTTTCTTATTCGCGCCAAACGAAATACTCCGGAGGAATATTATTGGTGGAGTTTTACTTTCAGTGCATACATATTTTATGGAGGAATTTAATATCAGCAAGCCATGTATAAAGCCTTATTGAAGCTGTAAAATCCTCTCATCCTCCACTTCGACGATAGAAGCTTTTCAATTAGATTTAATAAACAGATTGCCGCAAATCAAGACTTGTTTGTTCAAATAGGCTTTGAAAGCCATATAGACCGTCAAATATAGTTTTTTTTCCACTTAAGCCACAGGTGTCATGTAAAAAGTTAATTAATTACATACTGGTAAATTGAAGAGTTACTTAAACGATAAAAAAGCACAGAAGAGAATAAATTGCTCTAATTACGATGATGATTAAACAAGGCTACCCTGACTGAGTTTGTTGTGGACTCTTCTCAGGATAGTGTACTTAAGAAACCGTCGTAAGTTAAGATTCTAACTCGTTTTTTAATATCAGCATCATTAGCCGCAATCAATGTGTGTAAAAACCTACATTTAACGATTTAAAGGTGCTTTAAAGGAATTGATAATTTTTGAATTGATTTGATGATGACATTAAAGAACGATTTAATAGATAGGACTACGAAGATTCCTTCGAGCCCTGTACGAAGAAGAAGCCACTATAAACTCAGTCGGATATATTTCTTTTACTCTTCTTTCTGAGATAATAATAACAAAATATAGATAGAAAGTATTTTTGAGTTGTGTTTCGAATTATAACTTATACATAATGTTCACGCCGACCGTAACCTTGGCATGGATTTGACCCTGGACCCGGGCCCATAGGAATCCAGGTCGAGTCGGTCTCCGCGACGGTGGGAGGAGAATGTTAATGGGAGATTGCACAGTGGTTGGACAGATATGAGTGATTTATGCACCTACCTGGTCTTCCGGCGCCGATATCCTCAACGGCGACGAGTCCTGGATGAATAATCACGCGTGTATTTGTGTGTGTGTTTGTGGAATGTGTCTGTAACCAAGGCATCCAAAGCTGCTGTAGGCGACACGGGTTCTCTGTTCTACTCCAAAATCCACGGGTCCTACTGCGGCCACCGTGTGGGCGGAAATAACCTAGCCGCGCTATGACCCGCCACCTTTCACTAGAGGGCTACGAAATGGGCCTACAAAACGCGACGAACTATTTCATTAGCCCCACAAAACTAATTATCGTGTGGAATTACCGCACTTTCCCTACAAAATTGTACAAAATCAACGAGTCGGGCTTATCTTGCCCGTTCGATACGCCTCGAGAGTTGACAACTGAACTCTGTACTACAGACTATAAATAATCTATTGAATATATTGCTCTATGCTCATAGAGTACCGCGGATGCGCCCTCTCGTGTCGAATACGCACGCCTCCCGATAGCCAGTGCATTAGTACGTCGGAAAGCTTGCAGATGGCGCGAGTACGCCCCTTCCGAGGTACCAATGACTAGCGCCAGATTGCGCGAACACATAATGTATTCTATCAACTATTCCCACTTAATTCCACACATCAACAGATTCAGACACGTTAAATTATTTGCATTATTTAAGTATCAAGTTTTTTATCACGTTAAAACGAACTATAGTTCAACCTATATAACACCACCTTATTGCCCTTATTTAAAATGTCCTGGATTTGGTCCAAGAACGTTCGCCTTAATCTTCCCCTTCCAACATTCCCATTCACTCTTGACTCATAAATTATTTTTGTCAGTCTCCTTTCATTTATTCTCTCTACGTGCCCAAACCATCTAAGCATGCCTTTCCCAATTTTAGTCACTACATCTTCTTTTATATCACAACGTTCTCTTATCACACTATTACTTACTCTGTCACTCAGTTTCAATCCACTCATACTTCTCAACCCTCTCATCTCTACCGCATTTATTTTACTTTTATACTTCTTCTGCCATACCCAACTTTCACTACCATACATAAGTGTTGGCACCAACACTCCTGCTTGCACAGCCAGTCTGGCCCTTTGAGACACCATCTGGCTATGCATAAAGGCGAGCAGATCACCATTTACCGTATTCCCTGATTTCACTCTCCTTTCAATATCACTTTCACATGTTCCATCCTTAGTAAATTTTTATCCTAAGTGATAAAATTCTTTCACATCTTCCATTTGTTCCCTATCTATCATAATATTACGAATCATCATAGATTCATCTCTTTCAAAAATCACAACTTTTGTTTTGTCTAAATTCACTTTCATTCCTTTCCCTTTCAAAGCTTCATTCATAATATTTACCATGTGTGGTAGCTCACTAGCAGATGCTGCAAGTATTACTTGAACATCAGCATAGAGTAAACATTTGATGAGTAATTCATTCATTCTTAACCCATACATACTTTCTTTTAAATATATCAAACAGTTAATATCAAGACATTGTTCGTAATATCTTATTGAAGGATAACATTCGTGAAATTACTAGCTTAAACTTGTTTACGAGGCTTAAAACTAGCAATAGAAATAACAATAAGTCTAATCCTCGCTTCACAATCCGTTTAAATTATCACTGTCTCATTAATTAGATTCCAGATTGAGAGTGATTCCAGCCGCATTAGAAATGTAAAACAGTTCGCGAAATGAGTTCCCGGTTCCGTCACTCCTAACGCATTAATTAGGCTTGTTTCTAACTACGCAAACATTAGACATGAAGTGTTAGTTGCAAATATAAGAGGCTAATTTTTAATGGTACTGCTACCTGGCTCAACTATATATTTTTAAAATCATAAGCTTGTCTTGTGCACTTATAAAATATTTCTCTATGACATCTTTTAATCATTCCCATAACAAAAGTTCTATTTACCTGTGCACAATTGCCACACTTGAAAGTCATTTAACAAAAGAAACAAAACCCCTATACTCGTATATGTGTCGGAGAATAAGAGAGAAGGAGCATAAAGCATAGGGGCGTAGGATTCTCCGCCGACATCATAGTTAGTGGCATCCATAATTCAATCTCCATACTGTGGGCTTTGGTGGGTAATGTTGGTGCAACCAAACACTTCATTTATTAACTCAGATTATAATGTCCAATCACTTAATATTCCCGTTAACAATTTACACAAATACAAACAATAATAGCTAGGAACGTGACAGTTTCAATAGTCGACCACACCGGCGGGCGCTCACTCAAAAACTAGAGAGACACGCGCCGGATTGTCACAATTGACTCTATCCTACGCTGATAGATAGATGGCGCCAGCGTTCCACGGACTACTGCACTCCGACACACATACACACACACACACACACACACACACACATATATATATCGGGGTCCGATGGTTTACATAAAGGGAACCACAGTCAATTTTCACAGATATTATTTATTACTTTAAACTAAATTATTAATAAGTTTTTTAATTAAATGACAATAACCAATAATTTATAGGTGCAAGGTGTGTACCGGGCAGCACTTCGAGTAAGAATGCCCGCCAATGTAATGCAAGCTCTTTTATACTAGTTACTGCCAGTGCGGGTAGTTCGAATGTTGGTAGACGTTTATTGCTAGCTCGCTGCGCACCTTGTTACCAACATTACAAAACGTTGCCGCCGTCATGTATATATAAAGTCAGAGAAAAAGGGCATACGGTTCCCGACGAGATCTCCAAAACTATTCGCTGTTTAATTTGAAAATATTAAATTAAGGTTAAAATGTAATTCTTGTCTACTGTCTGCGCTGGTACAAAGGCTTTTCAGAGTTGAAGACTATTGTTAGTGAAAGTAAATTCTGTGGTGAATGTAGATGAAAATTTAAAACCCGAGTGCTCCATTCATCGGCTTATAACCGTCCTTATAGTAGTTTACTTTGGCTTATATTATTATTCTCTGGTGATCCTTAACATCTTGAATTCCCGACTTCATAATACTCTTTCTCAATCGTAAAAGACCGGCACAAATCGCAATGTTTTTCCCTCGTGGCGTTGCGAGTATCAGTCAGGGTTTCTCGAAGAAAAAAAAGGGACTACAGCTGATATAATCTTTTTTTTTTAATCTAAGAGGTAATACAATTTATTGTACATAAGAACAATACAGGAAATAGGCACATTAACCAAAGCATAGCGTACAAGAAGGCGGTCTTATCGCTAAGTAGCGATTTCAACCCTAGGGAAATTTTATTATGAAAAAGGGATGGTGGTGCCTAAAAACATGTTATACCTATACTAATACATACGTGAAAACGCAAACAGACGCCTAAAAAATATATTATCTATATATTAACACGTATAGCAAAAATTGCTCGGAGGGATGAGTGTGAAGTTTCCCACACTTATCTAAACTAATGTTATAAAGAGGAAACATTTGTTTTTTTGTACGGAAGGATGTATGTATGATTGTAACGTTTTCACAAGAAAACTACTGGACCGATTTCAAATTTTTTTGCACCATTAGAAAGCTGTATTTTAACTGAGCGACATAGTTTATATTACTTTCTCTTTAACAAATAGGGATCCCTAATAAAAATGCATTAATGCAACCTAAGGTTTGAAATAAAAAATCTGTTATCGCGTGCGCTGTGGTAACTATTGATGATAAAACAAAAAAATGTTCTACAATACTATAGAATGTTTTAATACCTATAAAAATTTTACCGAACCATATATCCAACTAATGTATTTACGCTAATATAAATACTTTTTTACATTTTAAAAATTAATAAAAGTGCCGATAATAATCAATCCATATTATTCACACCTATGTATTAATCCTTTTCCCATTTTAATAATAGTTCGTTTCAATACCTGTAAATT
Organism: Elymnias hypermnestra; assembly: GCA_015832385.1. Lineage (NCBI taxonomy): Eukaryota > Metazoa > Arthropoda > Insecta > Lepidoptera > Nymphalidae > Elymnias > Elymnias hypermnestra. Next base: position 9,210,044 of record JACTOM010000934.1, read on the forward strand.
ACTTTTTCATTTATTGAAATAGGGCATTTCATTCAAAAGATATAAGGAATTTAAAAATGACAATCTAAGAAAATACGTTCTATTTAGTAGACTTTCTACTGCTACGAGATCGGTATCTACGCGCGTGATATCGCAGGATATAACTGGTAATTATATATAAGTGTCCTTTGGGTCATCGCAGAAGCAATATAATACATATGGTAATGTACAAAATTATCTTTAAAAGAGTTAAGAGCTGAGCTTCACCCACGTAGATACCTGGGTATCTACGGGGGCGAAGCTCAGCTACGTGGGTATCTACGTGGGTGAAACCACGGGGCATAGCTAGTAGTTTATATAGAGAAATAGTGCACAGTTACTTCAATATACACGCATATATACTCTGCTGCCAATTATATCAACCGTCATAAAAAAAGGTAAGTAGCAGCCCATTAACGTCCCACTGCTGGGCACAGGCCTCGTCACTCATATGAGAGAGGGTTTTTAGAGCATAGACCCACCACGCTGCTCCACTGCGGATTGGCAGGCATAGTACACAAGTGTACTCTCTATTCCTTCACTCTCATAGCCCGATGTGACGGTAATTCGACACAACCGGAGAGAGATCAGGCGCAGGACCGACGGCTTAACGTGCTCTCCGAGGCACGGGGGTGGATCACACCGCCGACTTCCCAACTTCGGGCTAATATTGAGAAAATCTTAATAGAAAACTCAATATCCATTTTTGAATTGGCCCGACCCGGGACTCGAACCCAGGACCTCATGTCTGTAGTCGAACATGCTAACCACTAGACCAATGAGGCAAACGTCATAAGGTTACATTAAAAAAGTTTTTATTGTCAAAAGCACTAAGGAGGTTACATTAGAAAAATTACTATGGTGGTTAAATTTACTTAAAATTTCTGATATTCTACGTAACTTCGCTAATTTCTTCTATCATATGAACATTCTACTAACGGTTACAAACAGAATAACAAATAAAATATCGAAATTGGTCCAGCTGTTCGTAATATCGTGACATAAGGAATTAGGGACTGATTTTTATATAAATAATCTTACAATTACATCCGAAGTACAAGGTATTCCTAAATATATTTTTAAACAAAAAGTATTATTCGTAAATCCAATATATCGATACAATATTTAAGTAGTAACAATTGAAACTACAGAGATATTTCATTATTCGCGAATTATTCGAACATTTACGATTATTTTCGAATGAATCTATTTTTGCGATATATTCGTGGAATGTCGAATAATTCGAAATTGATTGAACGAACTATTTTTGAGTATAATCTTTGATAAACCGGTAGTTGCTGGAGTTATACTTACAAAAGCTATGTTTAAAGGAGTAACCGTTGGGTTTCTTGCGGGTTTCTTCCCAGCGGAATCAACTTTCCGACCCGGTGATAGATTTGGTACGGACAGACTATTGACGATTCAATAGTGCTTTTTAAACCTACTTGAACAAAGAATATTTTGACTTTGATTATAATATTATATATTTCGCTGATAGTCTTTGACAATAGAACCTTAATGTTCAAACTTATAATTTAAGTTAATTATAAATAAATATGTATTTATCAAAAGTGTTCATCGTGAAATTATGCTATAAGCCTTCGTTTGGGAGAAAATGGTTTACAGCCATCCTGGCGTTTCGCCAAGCCTTTCAGATTCCTAATTGCTTTGTAACTGCGATGTCAGCCATCAGTTGTTATTGGTAGATTAACAACTTAAGTTCAACATTAAATGTGTGATTGTGTTTTATATTTATTAAATCAATTGCCGTTCGTTTGTAGGGCGCGATGGGTGACTAAGAAACTACATGTTGACGACCGTTTGAAGTACAAGAACACACTGATGTTTATGAATTTACAATAGTTTAGCTTTGTTGAACAAAGACTAATTAAACAGATATGTTAAATGACATGTCTATGTGCATACGACACTTTTTTTTAAAGAAAATACTACATAAAATATAGAAGATAGAAAGTTTTATCTAATAACAAAAAAGTATTTTTTTTTATCAAATATCGAGATATATTTTACATAGAAAAAAAAATCTTAAGTATTTATTATTGGCAGGCATAGTATACAACATGTGCACTCTCTATTCCTTCACACGACCGGAGAGAGATCAGGCGCAGGACCGACGGCTTAACGTGCTCTCGGCACGGGGGTGGATCACACCGCCAATTTCCCAACTTCGGGCAAATATTGAGAAAATCTTAATAGATAACTCAATATTGATGTTTTGAATTGGCCCGACCCAGGACTCGAACCCAGGACCTCATGTCTGTAGCCGAACATGCTAACCACTAGACCAATGAGGCAGTATAATCCGCAGTGGAGCAGCGTGGTGGGGCTATGCTCTAAAAACCTTCACTGCTTGGAGTGAGGAGGCCTGTGCCCAGCAGTGGGACGTTAAAGGGCTGCAACTTACTTACTTACTATATTTATTATACGAAAATTGTGCTATTTAAGCGAAGCTAACTACGGGTTTAATAGTTTGACCATATCTTACATATACATTAATCGTTGTTTTATATGGTTTAGCTTCAGGTTCTATGCACATTTGTATCACTAAAATTTAAGAATGGCTGGAGTTATTTGTAGAAGTCCATATAAATCTTTTATATAGTGAATAAATATGAATAAAATCCTTATAATATCTATCCCATAGCAACTCTTTCTACTTGTGAACAATTGATGTTCGTCCAGTCATTTAGGAATCAATTAATTTTAAAAGTCGTTCAGAAATGAAATTACATTTAAAAGTGAAGTTTTTTCTCTTTTTTCGGTTTTCAATGATATAAGATTTAAAAGAATACCTTGGGTTTTTTTTCATTTGACATTTCACATTAACATATTTGAGTATCGGGAATCTAGGCGTGAGTTCTTTTGATTACAATTTTTTTATGTTCCGGTTAAGTTTTGACCACATTTTTTTACTAAACTTGAAACATTGTGCAGTTAATTTATTTATTGATTCTGAGGCGGTACCAAGTACGCCGGTTCAGCTAGTATATGATAAATAATCTAATAACACACTAACTGCCACATCCAGAGATCTCCAAAACAATTTATCTAATACCTTTGTAATGTCACTAATTGTAAGCGATAATAAATATTAAGAAATAAACGCGCTTGTCAGAAATAAAGCAATCAGTAATAATAATCATAATAAATAGTACATTAATAATATGTTCATAATTTTAACATTTTTTTTTTTAAATTATAAATATTAAATAGGATTTCATAATGAAAGTCAATAACCAAACTAAAATATTTTTTACTTTCAGTAAACTCAAACTTTTTGTCAAGGGCTTTATCACCAGTTCGTAACCTAACCGACAACAGAAAATAATCCGTCAAGAAACTCTATAATCTTTTACTGTTTTTTTTTTAATCCATGTTATATTTAATATAGATTACAATAAAATACCCCATCAACATCCATTATCATTAAATATCAAAACAAATAGCACACCATTATCATTATGACATAATAAAAAGACATTTTAATATAAAGAAATACACTTTGCTTTGTATCGCAAAGCAGCCCTTTTTACCGACACAACTTACTTAAAATACAATAACTGGTAGATAACGTTGATTAAAAACTGAGAGTGGTAACGAGCCACGACTGAAGCCTCTCACCAGTCCAGACTCAAACGAATTAGTTTCCTTATATTGTGGTTTATCAGGGTGAAGGTTCAAGTACAGATTGATTATCTGATCTGACAGTAATTGATGATACATTATTAGATAGAAGCACGTTAACCTGCTAAAAGGTAATTTAACCTAGTATTTATATAGTGCGTTGTTTAATTGCCATACAGTTCTCATGTAAAAGAAAGTAAATAGAAAGAACAACAGCATTACTTCGAGTGGGACTCAGTCAGTGATATTCTTCAACAAGAAGTGTGCATTTAATTTACTTTTGAGACAAAACATACAGCTGGCTTGTTTCCAAGTCGCACTGCTACTAATTGCTTTCCAGTAGTGATATAAAATTACAGGGAGAGCATAGTTTATGTAGTAGTATTTTGACATATATGACTATCCTATTTTAATAATAAAAACATTTTACAAGTATTGAAACGGTCTTTAATAAAATATTATTTAATAGGATAAGGATTAAGACAGATTTGTAAAATACGGTATGATTATTGTCGGCACTTTTATGAGCTTTTCAAATGTAAGAAAGTAGCTATAATGGCATAACTACAGTAGTTTGACAAATGGTATCTTGGACTTTTTTATAGATATTAATGCGTTCTATAATATTGCAGAATATTTTTTTGTTTTATCAGCAATAGTTTCCGCATCGCAGGCGATGACAGATTTTTTGTTCTCATTTTTTTCCTTGGATTACATTGATGCATTCTTCTTGGGGATCCCTATTTTTTTTGAAAATGTAATATAGCGTATGTCGCTCAGTGAAAATGCAGCTTTCTAATAGTAAAAAAGTTTTGGTAATCGATCCAGTAGTTTTAGTGTGAAAACGTTACAAACATTACAAACTTATTTTCAAAAACACAATTGTTTCCTCTTTATAATATTAGTTTAGATATATGCGTAACTCGCTAAACGTTAAGTTAATGTTTAGGAAATGTATATATTTATGTAATTCTATAAGAAGTAGGAAAGGTTTTGAAGTCTTTTTTGATGTTACCCTCCGTAAACGCTTTCCGAAGTATTCTCGGTCATTGCTCTCACATCAAAGGAGCAATCTCACGTGTGCCACAGCCGGTTCCTATGTACGTACTCGTATACGCTTTTATCCTGGCAATTAGCTTTCCTGTATTTGACATCTCCCCTAACTTTGGTTCCTTTTATCTCTACAGCGGTTTCTTAATCTTAAATCTCATAATGTTAGTTTTGCTATATAACATACGGAATCTAGTTCAAATGCGAAAGCGTCTTAGTATTCAATAGATCAACTGATAAGTTATGATATAGTCTAACATGGAAATAAGATAACCTCTCTATTTAAACACAGCATCATTCGTCCTTGTTAAGTTAAAGCAGTGATTTCTCTTACCGCCTCCTTTGAAAACCAATTACTTTTCAGCCCCGCCCCCCCATATTTATACACCCCTAAAACTTAAAAACGATAATTTCATTACGTTAATTAATTTAGTTGTATTAGTCGGTTCTGGTGTTTAAACTTACGTTCTAAACTAAAAAAAATTACCATTGAGAGCAAATAAAACCCAATTTTATAATATTAATAAAATATATTAATCAAATTAAAAGAAAATATATTCTTATAAATTAAAAGAAGACTAGGTACTTAATACGTTTATTTATCCATAACAACTCAAAATGGCGGCAATATTTAAAATAGGCATGACAATGACGTATGAAATGTCGAACGTGACTTAAACGACTGTTCGCGTGCGCGGCGTCTCTGCGACTGCTCCAGTGTGGCCAGCTAGCAACCAGTGTTGTCAGCTACAAACTGGGGTGGCCCTCTACAAATCGGTGTGATATTTCTAACAATATAGAAAAGTTTTCGTTTTTATACTTTAGTGGAATTGAAAATACTTTATATAATATAAGTAAAAGAAATTACAATTATACATCGCCTCCCTAACCCACATCAACGCCCTCAATTTTTTCTGTGCCCTTTAACCCCCCCTCTAGGTTTCAAATGCCCATTTTGAGAAAAATTGAGTTAAAGTAAAGGCTGCCTCATTGGTCTAGTGGTTAGCATGTTCGACTACAGACATGAGGTCCTGGGTTCGAGTCCCAGGTCGGGCCAGTTCGAAATCGATATTGAGTTTTCTATTAAGATCTTCTCAATATTTGCCCGAAGTTGGGAAGTTGGCGGTGTGATTTACCCCCGTGCCTCGGAGAGCACGTTAAGCCGTCGGTCCTGCGCCTGATCTCTCTCTCCGGTCGTGTCGGATTGCCGTCATGTCGGACTATGAGAGTGAAGGAATAGAGAGTGCACTTGTGTACTATGCCTGCCAATCCGCAGTGGAGCAGCGTGGTGGGTCTATGCTCTAAAAACCCTCTCTCATATGAGCGAGGAGGCCTGTGCCCAGCAGTGGGACGTTAATGGGCTGCTACTTACCTTACCTAAAGGTAAGTAGCAGCCTATTAATGTTTAACTGCTGGTACTCCTCTTCACTCTTAGATGAGATCCCTCTCTTTTTTTAGATCATAGACCCACCACGCTGCTCCACAACTGCCGCGTTTTGGAAGGTATAGTACACACTCTCTATTCCTTCACTAACATAGTTCTATGTGACGGAAATCCGACACGACCAGAGCGAAGATAATTGTATAGATAATGTAAGTAGTAAAATAAATGAGTTTTATTCTAACAAATATGACTTAGGAGTGATCTAGATGACTTTTAAAAGATGGTGACATCAAACTAGCTCAGGAAACGGTGTTTCACAAAAAAATCCAAATTAGGACTGAGTTTAACGAGTACTCAGCACAGATTGTCGGGCGGCTCTATTTATTACACCGGAATTAGTATACAGATGACAATAATTACTAAACTACCTTCACAATCAAACAGTGTAAAACATGGTTCTGATAATCAACAGACAAATTAGAAAATTAGGAGATTTAGTCGCTAGAGAATCGTAATATTGTAACAATAAAATCCATGTATAGAGATAGTGATTTATTTCTTAGAAACATTAGTATTTGGAATTAGGTCCGAGTTGTCCGAGTATTTAACATAAATTTTCCATAAATAGGTCGGGCGGCTCTGTTTATAACAACAGATGACAATAATTACAAAACTACCTTCACAATTAATCAATGTAAATATGACTCCAATAATCATAACATAACGATCTAGAATTTTAAGAGCTATATACATTAGAAAGCCTTCATACCTTCAAATATATTTTCGAAATATCAATAGCTCCATATTGCCATTTGATGTAAAGAGATCTGTAAACATAAAATGAGGGTGGAAAACCACACAAAGCATTAAGATGTACGGGAGGATAATAAAAATGGGGAAATGTAAAAAGTTTGACCAGAAATCAATCCTATTATGTTTATTGTTAGTCCCCCCTAAACAAGGAATAAAAACGTCGCGAAATTGAACCTGCACTGAGAAGATAAGGATGTTCTTTGACGAGTATTTATATATCAGCGAAAATTTAAAACTTTTTCATCTATTACTAGTTTGGTTTGGTGACTACATCTGTGTAGAATTCGTACTCACTTAAAGGGTGTAATGCAATTTGTATTTTCTTAAAGTGCTATGTTTCGAAAGTATTCTCTGTAAGTTTCATGTTAATCCAATGATTAATTTCTAAAATATTCCACTATTAAGGAAAGGGCCTTGTTTTTCAAACAATTGGTTTTATACAATGCTCTGGAAAAGATTGTCACATTAACTACATTTTTCAATTGAGCCACCACTATAACATAAAAACCACTAGATGGATTTTGATTACATTTTACTACATATTTAAACTGGTATTTAGGTAAGTACCAGCTCATTAACGTCCCACTGCTGGGCACAGGCCTCCTCATTCATATGAGAGGCTTTTTAGAGCATAGGCCCACCATGCTGCTCCATTGCGAATTGGCAGGCTGGTAACAGGTATTTGATTATAAGTTTTTATTTTGGTTGAAAATTATTGATCCCTTGAACAATAAATGAGTGATTTTGGTTACAAGTCGAGTTTTCTGTCAATAGGGCGTCACTCAAAGGACATTTAACAAGAGAAAATTCATTTATTGTCAATAATGATTTTATACAACTCTATCTAAATAACAAAACAATAATAAAAACAAATTTTGATATAAAAACATTTTTTGTTAGACATTGAAAATAAGAAAAAACAGAAAAAAGAAAGATAGGAAATAATTTAGTTACGAAAACTGTATATCGCAAGCAAGATAAAGTAGTGGGGTAATTTTTTGTACATTTAAAAGTTGATAATAAGAAGTATCATAAAATGTGTTTGATAAGTTTGTTTACTTTAAATCAAATTAAAAATAAAAATTGGTAAAGTACGACCATGTTAAATGCAATTAGTATGTCTAACTTTGCTCGATTGCCAGCTTGATATCATCCCTGTTAATCGTCGATGGTCTTCCTGAGCGAGGTTCACCTTCCTGACTTTCATTTTCAGAAGCAATTTTTGTAAACCACTTCTAGATCGTTCGTTCAGCTACAGCACCCTCCCCAAAAGCATCGCATATCTTAAGACAAGCTTCTGGAGCTAGCTTTATTGCCAAGTTTGAATTCATAAAGTTAACAGCAAGAATTATTGCATTTGACACATTTGATTAAAAGTAAACAAACTTATCTAACACATTTAATGATACTATTAAGATATTTCTTTAAACTACTTCTGAGATCACACTTGATTAAAACTGAGTGACAGAGTAAGAAATAGTGTGATAAGAGAACGTTGTGGTATAAAAGAAAACGTAGTGACTGAAATTGAGAAAGGTGTGCTTAGATGGTTTAGGCATGTAGAGAGAATGAATGAAAGGAAACTGACAAAAAGGATTTATTAGTGAATGCGAAAGTTGGAAGGAGAAGACCAAGGCGAACGTTCCTGGACCAAATTCAGGACATTTTAAATAAGGGCGAGGTCAAGAGTACTCTAAACCGATGAACTTCTGTGAAAGGATAATTGAGAATGAAATAAGCGAAGGAGATATGTAAAGATCGTGGCAAGTGGAAGGACGTTCTCTCTGCCTACCCCTATGGGAATGAGGCGTGATGTTATGTATTAAGATATTAGCTTTTAAATATATAAAAAAATATCACACGAACTTCTTTTGGTTGTCTAATAATGAAATATCAATTGTAATTTTAAATTATATAATACTGTTTTACTCATATCATATTGTAGTTAAAAAAATGAAGGATTAACTTGGGAGTGGATTTATGACAGTATTTTAAAGGACATCCAATACGATCAACTATAAAGGACAGCGACATTCACATTAGAAAATAACGGTTTCGACCAAGAAGTAAAGATGGACAGAGCTGTAGGAAAGGTCTAAAACTAGTCTGTTTATTGCAATATTTAGATGCAACCCTGTTTAATAGTTGATTACAGCAATGACAAATGTTTACAATCAAATGACGAGATATGGTTATTCATAAATTGGTAGAATGCCGTGCTCAACGAAATATCTTTCTTTGATTCTCCTTTCTTTCATAATCGCTTCTTTAATTATAGTTGAATTGCTTTTCAACAACACTTCTAAGAGTAAGAAGAGTAACAAACCGACAACACTGTATACGACCGGATAAGTATATATATTTGTATGGTGGTGCAATGCAAGGAATTCAGGCACTAATTTTTTGCTTTTGTGATCTCTCCAATAAAATTTGTGCGCAATTATCATGCACTTGCGCAAGTTTTGCAATATCGGTCTTGGTACCCTTGCCATTTGCTCTGCCGGGGAACCGGGGCCTTTAAACTTACGAAATAGACAAACAAAGTATAGGTGATAAGTCATCATATGCCAATCTTTGTGCCTTTTCTGGAGCCCAATCGTCACAGCCTTACATATCGGTACTAAACTAGCAGTCAAATAAATGAGTTTATGCCAATTATCAGGTCCTGAAACGTTAAGCAATAATGGTCGTCGGCAAGAAAGCAGAAGTACCTTTGCCTTGTGTCTTATATCTCATATATTGATAGCTAAAATTATCAAGCCGACGAGCGGAAACAGTGGTGAAAACAATGTACACATCGAAAACTGAATTGCTATAGCATTATATCCATCGTGAAAAAAATTCTTCTTCGATACTATTTAATTTATATTCCCTTTCCCAACATGGTGCGCTCGTATCTAATACACCTAGATAATCGGTTTTTCTATTTTTTATATATTCTGGAAGTTTAACAACTATTTGTTCTATCACAGCTGTGACAGCTAACGTAACGCACATATCATCAACAGATGATCCGAGACCGTTATTCATTACACCAATGCCCCCGATTGAATACCATTTCGTCATATCAAACATATGCGTAAAGAATACATTATCAACAAGTAAATGTAATATTAACAAGCCGTATGTAATTGTGACGAAGAGTAAGTAAAGTTTAAATGCAATGGAAAAGTCGTATGATGCAAAAGTTTTGTTAGGTTCTTGTGCTGTTAAACGGTACGAGACCCATCGGACGATCATTTTTAATACACAAGTCAAGATTGAGTAAACACCAGCCCCCATTGCAATATACAAGTGCTCACGGTCGTGAGTAATATAATAATGGTTTAGGGGTCTCTCTTTACTATGCAGCCAATACTTGAGGTACCAAACATAGATCGATAGGGAAAGTACGATCATCCCTGTGACACTCAATAAACCCAAATATAATAGAAATATAACACCGTGCCTTAGCATGCAACGGAAATCCTTGTCATTTTCACGGATTAAATGAGGTTGATTTAACACTTATGAGCCGTAATATTCTGGTTTGACAACATTAACAATGTATTTTCGATTAATTTCCCACATCCAAGAAAGGTAGACAAATCTTTTTTTCCATAATATAGCGAAAACCATAGCTCAAAGGGAAGTATAGATAGAAAGTGATGGCATCAGCACATCAACTGTGGCAATAAATTTCATCTCCCTGCAATATTCGGGCATTCGTCTGAAAGGGCATAAAATGAAATCTCGACAGTGTAGACAAACAGTATATTCTATATCCCATGTTTTACAGAGGAAATAAGATTGACGCTGCATTTCCTGATCCGTTCCAATATTGTAGAATTTATAAGTATTCCAGATACCTATTGCTGCAGGAACTATTAGCATCCAATTAAAATATTCATAGTAAGCAAAATAATAAGCTATTCTTTCACCTCAATACTCCTGTATCATAGACACCGGTTGCGTTCTCCAAAAGTTTATCATACCAACCCAGTTATAGAATAAAATTTGCCGTGTATTGACATAGGCGGTACCTTGATCTGAAGTAAAAAAATAGGGACCGTCGTGTAAGGCAAATACGTCAATTACTATCTTTTGTTCCAATAGTATATTAATTCCAAAGTAGTTTATGTGTTTCTCAAAGGGTAGACAAAGAAAAATGTTGTATACAATCTTACTTCTTTCTAAGGTTGAATAGTTTACCGGGCCAGGATACTGTGTTCGTACAATTTTAATCAGATCTTTTTCATGTCTCATGCCCAGAAGATCACCGTATGGATGAATGTATTTAACATGGCTATCCTTAAAAAATTTGCGCACATTAAAATATAAACCGTATTCTTCAATAATGGAGTCAGTCGCATGGACTTTGACAAAGATTAAATTCTTGTGTTCAGGCATCCTACCTTCTTCCAATTCAAGTTTGAAACCAAATTTTATAGCATTTATCAAATAATTGATACGTATCTCTTCTGTTTCATTATTGCCTGCAGCTCCAATAACCAATATAAGATCGATTCGTTTATTATCATTGCGGAAAAATCCAGAAAATGCCGTATTGTAAGTTTCCATTTCGATAATAAAATGTAAAATTCACTTGTCTTAAAATTCTGTATCAATATCTGAAGTTTAAAGTGACAGCAGATATAGTGATGAGAATATGTGAGGTTACGTTAAGTATATTCGATATAAAAGATATAGTGAAATAAAATCGATGAGAAGAAATTAAAATAAATACGACCTTTATTTTTCTTTCAATAATTGGCTTTCAGATGTGACATGGCACACATAATTTCGCCAGTGTCATGTGAATTGGAGAAGGTACGGAGGAGATTGTGCTGTTTATGTGATTCCAAACCAAAAATTTGATTCTTTACAATTACTTGACACTTCATAGTTATTTAACACCACCACTAAAAATAAGAAATTAAAGGAATGTGATCGTTACACAATTGTATGAACAGAATATCTAAGAAAACAATGACAACAAGAAGGAAGGTATATGGGTAGTAAACCGTCATTATTTCTACCTCTCTAAATCTTTATTTGTTAGTGTCGATTACGTTGTACATTATCTGTATGACAAATTTCGCCCATACCTGTAGGGAAGTACTACGATGTCTTAGGATTCTAATAAACCAATATTTTTTATCATATCCGTAATATGTATTAAAGCAAATGCAATTTGAATAAGACTTTCATCTATAATCGAATCTCTCGAGTCGCGAATGAAAATAATCTGAATCGGTCTCTCAGAGAAAATAATATTATAATGAATTGGGAGATCTCACTATTATAAAATAAGATTTGAAAATAAGATTACATATTTTTGTATACTTATCTATACCCATGTCTATGCATATATTATAGTATAGCTAGTAATCTATAACTAATTAGCTCCATGGTGTTATCCGAGGTTCTTCACAGCCAAGAGATGTAGGGTATGGGCCGTGAAGTAGAGCCTCATTGCTTAGGCTTTTTTTTTGGGCATCGACGATACCCGGTACTTATTTCTGCCTGTTATTATAATGGGCTGGTTCCACAAGCCCACGGCGGTGGGATTAACCAGGTCAGTCCGAGTGTTGGTCAAACCCTGCTTCTACCACTGCCGTCGTGTTGTCAACGCTGTCATCTCCCACTATACTTGGTGGTGGTGTCAGCAGCTCACGGGGCAGGGGACGCCCAGTGTTTTAAGATCTAAGATTCTGGCTGGCAATGCTGTGTAGGTGTGTACGCGGGGAGTAGTCCACGTGTCGGAACATGTTCCTCGCCAACTGCCAAACGAACACCTCCACGGCGTCCTGGTGTCACGATGATTGACGTCATTTCCAACGTACCTCGGAACTCTTAATATCAGGCGTAGACATTTTTCAGCTGGGTCTGCAGCCGTTTTCCTCTGCTACTCTGAGTAGACGGAGTACCACGGAGGAACCGTATACGACAGTCTGGAGCGGACGTAGGTTCCGTAAACCTTCAGTTCACTGGAAGAGTTGAGGTAAAGGATGGACGCAGCACCGACCGGGCTGCCGCAGCTTGGCCTACGCCGTGAGTCTCCATAGTGTGACCTATATAGTTCCCGATTCGGGGCTTATAGATGGCGTCTAATTAAAAAAAAGTATAGGAGGTTGTTGTCACGACTTCAAAGCATGAGGAAACGGTTCAAGGGGAAGGATTGAGTGATATTTCGACTATACACATTTGGATTATGGATCTTTGTGTCAGACAATATTGATTATACCACACAGAGTGTAGTTTCGATCCCAAGGGATGACTAAATAAGCGGTTGTACAGTCTACAATGATTAGATTATGTCGCGCCGCACGTAGTATATTGGATATACGTCAAACTTGACGTATGGCTGCGTAGAGCGTTGTCTTCCTATTGCATTGTATAGAACAAGCTACACGATTCAAGCGTTTTTCTTCATAATTTCATATATTACTAGTTGTTCTCAGCGGTGAAGCTCGCGTATTTTTCCCTCGCGTTTCCGCGTAAATATGGGAAAATCTGAATTGAATTAAATGTAAAGCAAGCATTCTGAAATCCATAACAAAAGTCAAAAGATCATTTAGTCTAGCCTTTTAGGATGAGTGAGTAGTATTTATTTTATTTATACACTTAAAAAATACATTATAATAAAATTAAATAAGTAGAAAAGAAAGTACAACAGGCGATCTTATCGCTTAATGGCGATTAGTAACATACACCCGAACATAATAATTATATTTATATATGTATATCCTCTTACCAGTATTTCAGCTTAATATTCATGATATATATATATATATATATATATATATAGGAATAGATGAATTATTTACTAGTGTAAGTCAGAAAATTTTGCAAATGGGGTAGAAAAATTTCTAAATTAGCTATTATTAGCTATCATACGAGTATTTATCAAATTCATGGTAATAAGACCTATCGGAGATGGAATGTGAACAAGGAAACGTTTTTAATTGTTATTTTATTATACTTGCTATTTCATTTTATTTTATGAAATATATTAAGAATAAATATATTGCTTAGTTAGTTGACTTAGAAAAAATGATGACGAAATGCCCAATGTATGACAATATTCACAAATTTCACAGTCTAAAATCTCTCTCTTCCAAAATACAAACATTATATTTGAATTGTCTTTTCTAAAATTTTGTATGATTTACATTTTTAGGATGTAGATTAGTTTATAGTATATATACAACATTATATATTATGTTGCATATATATACAACATTTACTTTTAATTTTAATTATAAGAAATATGAAGTAGGAAAAGTAGGAAGGAAGGAAGTATTTTTGGTAAGTTTATGTATGTGTTATTGTCTGTTTTTATAATAAGATTTAATAAATAAAAATAACAAATTTATAATTAGAATTACTCGTATATATTATACTAGCGGCCCGTCCCGGTTTCGCACGGGTAGACATAAATAGGTACAGATATTTAAGTTATACGCATAATATTTAAAACGACCATGAATTGACAAATATTATGAAAAAGTGTAATTCCTAATACTAAAACTAAGTAGCTTTGAAAAGAACTTTTTAAGTGAAGTATAAAAATGTGTTGAAAAAACTCGAAATATTAAATGTCGCTTGCGTTGACTGCGTAAGGAGCCGACCGGCTACCTAGTTCATAATGGTAAACCTCCTTCTCCCGTACTGCCCCTCTCTCGTCGAGTTAGTTACTCGATGCGCTGCGTGGCGGCCGCCACCGGCATGTATTTTTATTTTAAATTCATGATATCTTTTGAATGGAATATCCGATTTCAACAATTCAAAAAGTAATCATTAAATATTGAGACAATCTTGAGTATTAAATTATTTATTTGGATAAAGATTTATAAATGGTATGGATAACACGGTCAGATTTTGATCGGCATTTCTGTCAATTTCTTAAATCTAAAAAAGTAGTTATAGTGACGTAACTACAATAGTCCGACATATGGTCTTGCAAAGTTTTATTTATAGATATCGATATATTCTATAATATAGAACATTTTTGTCCTATCATTAATACCCTTCACAACGTATGCGATAAAAGACATTTTATGGCTAATTTTTTTACACCTTCGGTTGGTTTTAATAGGAATTTTTAAAGATTTCTATAGTAATCTAGTATTAAATATAGTCTATGTTACTCAGTGATAATGTAGCTTGCTAATGAAAAAAGAATTAATAAAATCGGTTCAGTACTTTTTGAGTTTATTCGTTACATACAAAATACAAATCTTTCCTCTTTATATGTTTTCCTTTAGTGTAGATTATATTATAGAATTGATTACGAAATAGGGCAGAGAAGTTTCATTTACTCCACACATAACACACACTTTTTTTACAATTAAAAATCGCTTTGGTCTTATATTTTGAGCCAAACTGAATCTTATATCATTCGGATCCATTGCATGTTGACACAGTAATAAATTTTGTAGGCGACTCTAACCGTCCATTCAAGTATTGTCTTACCAATGTCTCCTAAAATACCATTCAGGAATTTAAATTGGTATTACTTACAATGAAACCGAACTAACAAATAACCGCGACTTTGTCTGTGTAGCACTCAGTAATAGCTATTAACTTAATGATTAACGAGAGACAAATTTATCCGTGTTAACCTTTCAACATTAAATTATCTAATATTTATTACAATGTCAATTACAGATGCTTTAGATTTGTCTAAAGGATAGTATGCAAGGGCAGTCTTATCGCATAAAGCGATTTCTTAGAGATAACCTTTACTGAGAAAATAATATTTATTTTCATATTATACTCTTCGTACACTGACTTTGGAGGCATCTTTTAAAGGATAAGGTGTCCTTTGACTACTTTATTTTATATATATTTATATGTAAGTGAATTATAAAATTATAATTTTTCGCAGTTTTTTAAAGTGATTTTTATGATTTTATCGGATATGAAACCATACCACAAATTTATTATTAATTAAATTCGTCTATACTTACTTCTGTTTATAAGTATAGCCTAAGAGTCGGTCGACAATAGTTATTAGGGCTGTGCGAATAATTCGAACTTGCGAATTATTCGTTCCGCATCTAATATTAACATTCGGTTCGAGACGCGAATCATTCGTAAACTATTAAATTATTAGTGAATTTTGGAGTATTTTCAATTCGTGGCTTCAAAGTACAATATTGAAATATAAATTTAACAGTCTATACACATTTTATTCAAACTGTGAAATATATTTACACAAATAGACAATATATACAATATAGCAAATACAGTACTCTATAAAGTACATCTGAAAATTCACTACAAATCTTTGCTTAAAAATAATAAATGCGATGCTGAATCGGATGATAATGAAGTTCGTTTATCAGCTACAATATCGCCAGCTGTGAAAAATTATCCTTCAATTTTTGGAGAATTTTTTTTGGAATCTCTTGCCAATATTACCATTTAGATTTGTTATGGTACTGACAGAGATGAATATATCTTGAAAATGAGCAATTGTATTCCGGGGGTAATTAATTTTTAAATGAAAAAAATGTTATTCCTGAGTCGAATATTTCGATGCACGATTTAAATTATATAAATAGAGACAATTGAAAATCCAGAGACATTTCATTATTTCGAGATTTTTCGAATTATTTGTAGTATTTGGAGTAGTTTGAAAATTCTAAGTATTCCATTGGAATTTTGAATCGAATATTGATATTCGTTCGATTTGAACGATATTCGCACACCCTTAATATTTATTGATTGTATTTCACAATAAAATATGTTCCTATAAATTAATTGATATATTAAATCTTTCTAGTTCATGTAACGTATTATTATGTATA
Source organism: Elymnias hypermnestra (assembly GCA_015832385.1). NCBI lineage: Eukaryota > Metazoa > Arthropoda > Insecta > Lepidoptera > Nymphalidae > Elymnias > Elymnias hypermnestra. The sequence goes on from JACTOM010000934.1 coordinate 9,226,751, forward strand.
TAGATAAACATAACCACGCTTCGTTATCTTATATTATAAACGCTTGGTTTTGTCTGTTTCCTTGCAAGTTTCGGGATAAATGTAACCTATATTGCATTGTAAGTTGTGCAATTATTATTTTTATTGTTTATTGTTTTATGTGTATGTAACTCACAGTGCTCTGAATAAAGCATTCTTTTTTTCTTTATATATTCCTTATAATACGTCAGTTATCGGCCGATGAAAGTACTGACAAATTCGGTCGACCTATTCCACAATAGCATCAAAATACTTATAGACAAATAAAGAGTATTGTATAAATATAGTTTATTTAACTATAAACTAATAACTTTTTACTAAAAATATATTACAAACAGACATTTAAATTCCATTTATTAGTATAGATAATGGTGTTAGGGGTTGTTACGTTCGGAGAGAGGCCTTATAACTCCTCTTTAATTAGACTTAGTGTCTGGCTGTGTGCTGCATAATTGCTAGCTTAAATGTAAAGCAGTTCTTATGAGCAAGGTCTAATTTTCATATCTTGATGTATGCAGGGTTTCTCTAGAAGATTTAAATTTCTAAAAAGCATAAAGATTTTAAATATTAATCTTAATACATTTAATCACACAAATAGAAAGTTAAAAGTGCGTGCGTACAAAGTACACATGTCAGAAGTGAAACTTCTCTGGGAAAGTAATTTTCAGTCTTGTTTATATTCAACTCAAAAAATGTAAACTTTAGATTTTCGAAACTTAGAGGGCGGGAAAAGGGAAGGTATATATGTATATAAGAGCGTTTAGTGAATGTAATTGAAATATTAAAAGTTTCGAAAATTAATACAAATAATTTATTGCAACCTCTAATGTACGAATTGTAAATAAAATTGCCAACTAAATTTTGTTTTTGAATTTAAAATTTAGAAAAGGGAATTTATGAAATATTTTTACGTTATATTTTCTAAATAGTAGTATATTAAATCACGAAAGGACGAGTGGCAAACTAAAATGCCACATGTTATATGTAAATATCAAAACCACCTAACCTTCAAACAAATTAGCAAAAAAGCCGCTGCACATCTTCGTGACGCTAATCACAGGTTTCATCCGCAAAAATTTTACCCCAAAGAAGTTTCTCTTCAAAAGTTCAAAATCTCAAGGATAATCAACCTTCGAAGATATTTTGTGCTTTAATATCTCCTTGGCAAATTTGAAGTGACTTCCTGCCAACCGGTCCTGCAATTGATCTCTCTCCGATCGTGTCGGAATATGAAAATGAAGGAATAGAGAGTGCACTTGTGTACTATGCCTACCAATCCGTACTGGACACAGCGTGGTAGGTTGTAGATTGTACGTGGTAGGTTGTACAGCGTGGTAGGTTTATGGTTTCAAAATCTCTCTCATATGAGTGAGAAGGCCTGTGCCCAGCAGTGGGACGTTAATGGGCTGCAACTTATCTTTTTTTTTCTTAAGTAATCGCATTATGTATCCGTATATATTATTTTTTAAACGTGTATTAAAGATTTGTTTGACCATAGTCTTAACATAAACAAAGCAAGATGCCTTTTAATATAAATAAAACGTCTACAATAAAAACGATTTACATAATTAAACCTGCACTCTCTTTAATCGTTGTGAGAACGAATAAAAGCCATCTTTTTATAGAAAAATATAATTCATTGTAATGAAACATTGTCCACTTTAAAAACTGGGACGTAGTATTTTGTTCTCTATTTGCGATCCGGCTCTTTGTTTATTTAATTTACGACAATGCTTTATGTCAGTCATCTTGGCGTAATTGCACGGAAAACGCTCTTGTTTAATGGATTAAGGAGATATGTATTTTCCTTTGCTTTCTGCAAATCAAATATAATGTTATGAAATGAGAGAATTTTTGTACATTTTAATGCATTAGCGTACTAGCTGCCCATTACTTCTTCGGCGTAGTTCTCTCTGAGGTATCTATATGCCTATCTAATTTGCATGTGCCTTTCACCAGTAGATAGCACTCTATCTACTTGAACCTTCCTTAAGAACCACTGTTCTTGAGGAAGGTTCAAGTATATAATTTCTTAAGGTTTTCTATAAATCGGTGGAAAAATAACGTTAATTGTTCAAAGTGTCGGAAAAATCAAGTCACCTGTCTTTCCTCGAAATCACTGCCTAACCTCTTAAACATATAACAAAACATTGTATGATAGGATAATTGCTCAATAGTTCTTCCTTATAGATGGCATATCTATCTATCTTTTTAGCATAACTCACTCTATCAATTAAATATTTTTTAAAAATGGTCACGCACATTGGATAGTTATTCAATTAGGTACAATATTAATCCTTGTTAATTTAAATAATACGTTAATTACTTCAACTATTTCATGTATATTTTTATGATATAAAATATATATACACACACACAAAATACTAAGTTTTGCACAATACTAATAATGACTTCACTATTTGAAATTATACAATTTAGCATTAAAACAATAAGGCAGCTCGAAAGACTCATCACAAAATTGTTCCGTTCGTTAAAGTTACCTCGTATTGCATAACATTTCGTAATATTGCACAAAGTTTTTGGTATTTTTAAGTGTTGCCACTATATTACTCAATAAGTCTCAACATATCAAAGCTATCAGTGTTGTCACACAACTATCTATAGTCTAACAATTTATTCCATGTAATTAAAATTAAAATTACGGAGTTATAGGACCAACATAACGAGGGCAAAAAATCCTCCATCAGGGATGGTGGGACTCGCAGACTACACCAGAATATCCTTTTAAACCCAGCAGAACTCTCTTCATCCAGATGCTGGCTGGCCAGATGTTCAGCTCTGACACTGCAAAGAGCTTATAGTGCTCTTTCAGATCTAGATTATCGGTGTTCACGCCGTCCGTGGCCGTTCGAAGGACGCCACCACTAATCACCAGGGCTCCTTCATCATCATTCTCCAGGAGGAGAATTTGTCGGGGAGAATTCCACCTAGAGGGTCGAAACAGATGTGATCGGCACCTACCTCGAATCCCGTAAGCCGGTCTCCACTGGCGGCGACGCCTCGTGGCAGGTGGCTGATCACGTGGGGGTGTATCTTTGATATGACGGAGGGCAGGTGTCTGTGGAACACTGGCACCATCTGTCTATCGGCATGGGACAGAGTCAATAGAGGCAGTCCGGCTGGAAGATCTCAGTAGTTCTCGGGTAGCGCTCCGCCGGAGCGGTCGACTGTTAGAACTGTCGCGTCCTTAGCTGTTATTGTTAATGAGTTTGTGTAAATCGATATAGGGAACATTAAGTGATTGAACATTATAATCCGAGTTAATTAATAAAGTTTTTGATTGCACCAACATTACCCAAGAAAGCCCACAGCAGAGGAAATGAAATTATGGATGCCATTAATGACGATGTCGGCGGAGAACCCTACTCCCCTATGCTTTATGCTCTCCTTCTCTCTTATTCTCCGACATAATTATAGATAATGATAAATGACTGTATACCAGATTACTGGATAAGGCTGTATTGTTACTTACCCTGAGAAGAGAATACTTAGTAAATAAAAAAGAATTTTTCTTCTACTGAAATTTTAGGATACAATAATAATAATTAAGTCCCAGGCATTAATAGTTAATCCGAGAATAACATACCCAGAGTTTATGGTTCACGAGATTTAGGTCATATACATTTTTCAATTCAAATAATGGCGCATTGATATTAAACAATATCGCAATGAAAACATTTTCCATAATGAAAATGGCACTCACTTTAATCGCTGCGAGAGTGAAATGTAGCCGCTGAAAAATATAATTCATTTGTGTAAAACTTTGTCCTCTTTAAAAACACTGCACTGTCATGTTCTTTATTTATGATAAATTTTGTATTCATTGAATAGTGGTTTTGGGTAGCAATTTTAATATTTTAAGTTATGGGGTTAGGTGGCGGACATTGAAACTATCTTTTTATTACAAAGAAGAACAACACAATATATCAATTGGGATCTCGCGTTTCCTTAAGAGAGAAATTCAAAGAAATATCAATTTTTTTCTTTTCCACACTCTGATTTTAATATACGTCTGATGATGGTACCCAAGATCGGCTTAAAATCTAAAGTTACGAGGGTTCCTTCGCGCCCTGTTCCGAGAAGAGCCCACAACAAACTCAGTCGGGTATTTTTTTTTTACCATCATCATTACAATAACATATTAGTTTACTATATTTTAATTAAAATTAGAGCAATTCGTTCACTCCCAGGCGTTTCTATCGTCTAGGTAATCTTGCATCTTATAATACGATTTTTCCGTCAACTTTCTTTTAACAAAGACTTTGAATTTATTAATTGACATCTCTAAAACATCTTGTGGGAGTTTATAATAGAAACGTATACAGTTACCCTTAAATGAGTTGTTAAT
>JACTOM010000934.1:9232057-9293343 GCA_015832385.1 Elymnias hypermnestra
GGAAGACCGAGGCGAACGTTCCTGGACCAAATCCAGGACATTTTAAATAACGGCCAGGTCAAGAGTACTCTAAACCGACGAACTTGTATGAAAGATTTAATGAGATTGAAAGAAGCGAAGGAGATATGCAAGGATCGTGGCAAGTGGAAGGATGTTGTCTCTGCCTACCCCTATGGGAATGAGGCGTCATGCTATGTATGTATGTATGTATGAGCAATAAATTATTAGCTTCAAACTACTTTATCGAGAGAGCTGATTACGTCGTCATAATTTGTATGTCGTCTATTAATCTTAAACAACAGCGAAGTATCATCAGCAAACAGAACAATCCCATGATATCAATTCTAAATGTGTTATCGCAATATATATTAAATAATATCTTATATATTCGTGATAATATAATTTTTTTTAAAGTGAAGGTTTAGAAATGATTTATCGCGTTAAGCATACGAATTTTTAATAAGGCCTCATCACCTTTTTACAAAAGGCATATTATAATGTTGAAGACTATTTCAGCGATAGAAATGTTTGGACTTGATTCCAGATGCTCACAGAAGCAATATATTACTCATTGTAACATGTAGTATGTTTTTTGTATTATTGTAAATATCTTTATGTATGTATATTATGTATGTCTATTTCTATAGTAACACCTACCTTCTCTCTCTTTTCTTTGACTGTCCCCCTAACCGCAAGGGTTGTCTGGAAGAGCTCGCTATGTAGCGATAAGACCGCCCAATTGCACTGCGAATTTAATTAATTTTAAGTTATTGTATTTTTCTTTTGTCTTCATTTTGTGGTGCTCAATAAAGTATACATCCATCCAACCATACACAACTATTTTTTAAAGAGTAACCGTTGAGTTTCTTACCGGTTTCTTACTATTGGCGACTCAAAAGTGCTTTTTGAAATATTTTTATTTGATTTGATTTTAGGAGATCATTGTCCTTTCTGAAGCTTTAGACTATCTGTGTGTCAAATTTCATTTAAATCGGTTTAGTAGATTTGGCTTGAAAGCGCAACGGACAGAGATACTTACCCATTTATATTATTATTGCAGTAGAGTTAAGTGTTGACGACATTGTATGTTTATTTATTATTGTGCATGTATTGTTAGCAATTATAAATTTATTGGGAGATGTATTGTTAAAGCGGAAGTAGTACAATTATTAGTTTACTGCAATTATTGGTTAAAAGGAAACGGAAGCGCTCTTTCGTGCTCTTTACCGATAAAACTCTGGTAAAGATACACGAGGCAATTCAATTATGTTTTTAATAGCAAGTGTTGAAATTAGTAAAGTGATCAATAATTAAAGTGTTGTGAATAATAATATAGTGCATAATATATTGTATTAAATATTTGTGGGCGTTTAATAAATAGTTGGGAAGAAATTATATTTGTTTAAAACCACTTCGGAAGATACAGGTTTTAGTATTAGTATGTAGTTATTTGAATTAATGAAAGAAATTGCTATTAAGCGATAAGACCGCCTGTTGTACTGTCTTTCCTTTCTCTAGATAAGTTTATAATAACGTAGTTTTAAGGTGTAATAAAGTGCATAAATAAATGATTAGTAAGGATTGTTATTTTACACCATCGAGGGTAGCATTTTTACAAAATTTGAATGTCATATTTATTTATACAGAATCAACAGGCCAAAGAAATGAGTTTCAAGCTCTAGCTATAAAAATGACTGTATTTCCATCTTCTATAACCTTTTTATCGCATTAAAAAGTAGGTTATGTACTCTTTCAGGCTATAGACTATCTGTGTCTCAAATTTCATTTAAATTGATTCAGTAGATTTGTCGTGAAAGAGCGACAGACAGAGTTACGGTTGTAATTATAATACGCTTATATACTCTATATACGTGTGTTTGTACGGTATTGTGTTTAATATGTTTTTCATCGATTTAATGTATAAATAATTGTTTAAAAACATTATTATTGTGCAGCTCTTTTCCCCATCCCCACAATTTTCGTAAAACATACTTTCGGACGAAAATTTTTATTAATATTGTTATCATAGTTCGTGCTCGTATAATACTGCATTTTGTATAGTTGTTAATAAAGATTAGATTAAAAATTTGTTTAGAATGTCGAACATATTCGGGGAGATATCAAACGTCATCAATAGAGATTCCTGACGTCGCTCCATTGTCACATTGTCCGGCGTACGTGTGCGATTGGGTACTGAATATTATTAAAAATTCCATCAAGAGAACCCTCCGGGGCCAGTCACGTATGGGCATGGATATACACAGATTTTTATTAAACAAAACTCTCTATAAAAATTTCATGAGGAAATCACAACTTTTAGAAGATTACGGCTTATCAGCGCGATGGTAAACTACCCAAACCTCTTTAATTTACGGTTTTTTTTAAAGTGAATACGTCATTTAGATCTCATCCATAGGGAGGTAAGTAAAAAGGTAAGTAGCAGCCCATTAACGTCCCACTGCTGGGCACAGGCCTCCTCACTCATATGAGAGAGGGTTTTTAGAGCATAGACCCACCACGCTGCTCCACTGCGGATTGGCAGGCATAGTACACAAGTGTACTCTCTATTCCTTCACTCTCATAGCCCGATGTGACGGTAATTCGACACAACCGGAGAGAGATCAGGCGCAGGACCGACGGCTTAACGTGCTCTCCGAGGCACGGGGGTGGATCACACCGCCAACTTCCCAACTTCGGGCAAATATTGAGAAAATCTTAATAGAAAACTCAATATCGATTTTTGAATTGGCCCGACCCGGGACTCGAACCCAGGACCTCATGTCTGTAGTCGAACATGCTAACCACTAGACCAATGAGGCAGTCTCATCCATAGGGAGGCAATTAAATAAATAAAAAATTTAACAAAAAAATAACCGCTTTCATAATAAACTATTCCAATCAAATTAATGTACTCTAAAAAATAATTACGTATTCTTTTTTAGAGTACTCCAAAATAAAATGAAATGAAAAATATCAAAGGAGTCCACCTTTAAAGTCACACATACATCACAATAATTTAATGTAGTTAAGATTAGTATTATATTTGGAGTCGGCGTCAGCCAAGATAGGTGTGTCCCGCGTGTCCACTTGGCATCTCCCGCGCCGTTCATACCTGTAGATGTACTATATGCATAGGCATCCTTGGCTGACCCAATGACGAGCAACATCATTCATATAAAAAAGAATCATCAAGATCGGTTCAGCCAGTCAAAAGTTATCGAAGTAAAAAAAATATGGAGACTAATTGATAACTTCCTCTTTTTAACCGACTTAAAAAAAAGGAGAAGGTTATCAATTCGTCTGTATTTTTTTTAAAGTTTGTTACCTCATATCGCCCGACTGGGTGGATCGATCTTGATATTTTTTTTAAATGAAAGGTGGTGCTCGTCATAGGGTCCAATTTTTTTTTAATCCAGTTCTGATGATGGCATCCATGAGAAGACCGGATAAGTGTTAAATTTGCATTAAGCATGTGCGCGACAAATGGACGAATAACTCAAGATCACGCCAACCGATTTCGATGATTCTTTTTTTATAAGAAAGGATATACTACAAGGGTTGATTTGTGATAGTTTGGTTAGGTTCTGATGATAGATTGCATGACAAAGCGACGGAACTCTTCAATTCTTAGGAGCAAATGAACGATACTCGGCAGAATCTTCTATAGGCTATGCAGATATTTGAGTTGCCTACCGCAACTTGGGTATGGTCAAGTGCTACTCGTAGTTAAAAATGAAGATCAATGGATCTCCTCAACGGCTCACAGTAAGGGCGTGGTTTATGGCAGAAAATATAAGTGTCTGTAATCAAATAGCAATGAGCTTACGTTTCTTGCTGCATTGCAACACGTTTTTAGGTCTACACATATTGAGACAAATTTGTTAGCTAACTTCAGATTCACTAAAAATAAAAAATAAATAAAAATTTTAACAAAAAAAGAACCGCCTACATATATAGCTATAGCTGGGAGAGACGCGGGAGCTGCCAAGAGGACACGAAGGGAACATGTACCTTGGCTGACGCCGGCTCCGAATATATATATATCCGAATACGAAGAAAGAATACGCAATTATTTCTTACTTTTTAGAGCATATTAATTTTTTGTAACTTTGTTTTGAAAGCGGTTCTGTTTTTGTTTACACTTGCACTCATGATTTTTATCGTCTATATAATCCTTTAAATTATAGGACAATTTTCCAAATATCTAATCTACTGTTATCATGATAGTAAAAGAAGGATACCGGAGTAAGTTTTACGTGGGCTATTTTCAGGTTAAGGCATGAAAGAACCCTCATAACTCTAGCTTGTAATCGTCTTTAGTATCATCATTAGTATTAGAGATTAGAGAGAGTAGACTCGAAAGTGAAAAAAGGCTTACGTGAGTAAAGAATTTTTGAATACTAAATTAATTAATTGGAATCTTTGGAGCGTCTTCTGAGAGATCTGATTGTCCATTACTTGTATAAATTTATCTCAATCTATCAAAATTACAAACTCACAATATTTACTTAAAATACAGTAATCGCTATTCGACATTGCAAAATAATGACTTGATATATCCGGTATAGTTACAATATGAAAAAGTATATTGACAATATTTTGACTTCCGATTATTAATCAATTTTTAGTATTACACATCTGGTATAATGACATATTTGGTATCATGACTAATAAGCTATTATTAAATATTTTTTTTTATTTTAACATACAACAACTGCCTCATTGATCTAGTGATTAGCATGTTGGACTACAGATATGAGGTCCTGGGTTCGCGTCCCTGCTCGGGCCAATTGAAAGATCGATATTGAGTTTTCTATTAAGATTTTCTCAATATTTGCCCGATGTTGTGTAGTTGGCGGTGTGCTCCACCTCCATGCCCCGGAGAGCACGTTAAGCCCTCGTTCCTAAGTCTGATCTCTCAAGTCGTATCGGATTTCCGTCACAACTATGAAAGTGATGGCATGGTGCTCTAAAAACCTCTCTTATATGAGTAAGAAGGCCTGTGCCCAGCAGTGGGACGTTAATGGCTTGCAACTTAGCTGTTTTTGTATTTCAACCTGAAACATATGCAATTACCTTTAAATTAGATTGGATACAGCTATGTCTAAGCGCTATAAAACAATAATTCTAAGTCGAAATGTTAGAGATAGGTTTTGCACGGCTATTCGACAAAGTTGTGCAAACTCGGCAACTTGGAGCGGTGGTGGCGGAGTTAGATAGTGCAATAGTCTATTAGGAAAACGTGGAAACTGTTATGCAGCTTAAACTTAATGACCCTTCGTTATGTGCTATCATCCGCTTATGCCGTCCCGATGTACGTATCGAGATTTTAGAAATTCATTTTGTTAGCTTGAAGTACTTTTAATAAATATTTATAGACAAACTGATGTTTTAGGTAAATGCATTATGGAAGGTAAGTAAAAAGTTGTATGAGTCAAGTATAAGTAAGTATGAGTCAAGAGTGAATGCGAAAGTTGGAAGGGGAAGACCAAGGCGAACGTTCCTGGACCAAATCCAGGACATTTTAAATAAGGGTCAGGTCAAGAGTACTCTAAACCGACGAACTTGTATGAAAGGTTTAATGAGAATGAAAGAAGCGAAGGAGATATGCAAGGATCGTGGCAAGTGGAAGGATGTTGTCTCTGCCTACCCCTATGGGAATGAGGCGTGATGCTATGTATGTATGTATGTAAGTCTAAAGGTGTGGAGGCTCCGGGGCTTAAAAGCTAGTTGACATTTCTAAATTAGTTATATCTTGTGAATGCAATGTCCGATTTTATTCATTTAAAAAGTATTTAATACGTATTGAACTAGTCTTTAATTATATATTTAATAGGATAAGGATTAATACAGAGGTATGAATAATATCTATGGCTTGAATATTGTCGGCCCTTTTATTTAACTTTTAATATGTAAAGAAGTAGTTGTAGGGGCATAACTACAGTAGTTATATTTACAATAACTACTGTAGCTAATGCATTTTTATTGGGGATCCTATTTTTTTTGAGAATGTAATATCCTAAGCCACTCAGTGAAAACGCAGCTTTCTAATGGTGAAAAAATTTTGAAATTGGTCAAATAGTTTAAGGTCTGGATTAAAGCGTAGGATATTTTGTATCGTGGTAATTAATAGTTTCTTGAAATGGCCAAAACGATTCTAGTAAAGCTAATTTTAATTTTGTAAATGATTTATTTTTTGTTTTTTTTTTCTATTGTCTGGTGATATCTCTACTCAAATTTTGTTACAACAGTTAACGAGAAGCGAAACAGATAATACACATTATGATTTAAAAAAAAAGGGATGCTTATATTTCTGATTGCCCAATTTCAGACAGAACTATAGACATATACACACACTCATACACACCCACACACACGTACAATCATTTATATTGAATTTATATCATATATTATGGATTAGTTTTAAATTAAGTTTTCATTTTCTAATACATAGGTAGGTTAGGCGTATAATATATTATAAAATTGGGAAGACACTGACTCCTATGTCACGGGCTTACCTAATTTAGGGGTCCAGGGTATCAAAATCAAAATCAAAAATATCTTTATTCAAGTAGGCATATTACAACACTTTCGAATCGTCAACTTATATATATATATATCTATATATATATATATTTCCATACTCTTCTGATTCTAATATACGTCTGATGATGGTACTCCAGAACGACTTAAAATCTAAAGTTACGAGGGTTCCTTCGCGTCCTCATCCGAGAAGAACCCACAACAAACTCAGACGGGTATTTTTTGTTACCATCATCATTACAATATCATATTAGTTTACTATATTTTAATTCAAATTAGAGCAATTCGTTCACTACCACGCGTTTCTATCGTCTAAGTAATCTTGCAACTTATAATACGATTTTCTATCAATTTTCTTTTAACAAAGACTTTGAATTTATTAATTGACATCTTTAGAACGTCTTCTGGGAGTTTATTATAGAAACGTATACTGTTACCCTTAAATGAGTTGTTAATCTTATGCAGCCTACTAGAATTTATAACAAGTTTGTTTTGGTTTCGTAAGTTAAAAGGTATTTTAATTATGTGCCTTATATATAGCAGTGGGAACGCAAAATTTTGCTTGGCAGTATATCTATGATGATAGAGTGGTAAATAAAGACAGCCTCCCACCAGTCGAGATTCAGGAAAATTAGAAAATACATTTTTCTAAAGTTCTATTAAAAATTCCTATATGTATACATTTTCTGCCCATTCTAAAACATCAGTTGGCGATGCGTTTCGTAGCTGAAATTGTTGGCAGCCGGCAACGATTACTGGCTGTAATGTTTTGTTCAATATCATCCTTATATGAGCGGGGCAGCAATTAGTGGGATGCAGTATGCAGCAAACAACATTGGAGCTCGGCCAAAACTTCCAAAACTTAAACATTAAAGGACTATTTTTGATAAAACTTGACAAGGTGTTCTGTTTAACACAGTAATTAATGCTGTAAACACGATCGTTTTAAAGATTATACCGATTAGATAGATAGATAGATAGTATACTTTATTGAACACCACAAAAACAAACATAATACAATGACTTAACTTAAAATAATTCTAGTGTACAATGGGCGGTCTTATCGCTATTTAGCGATCTCTTCCAGACAACCCCACGTATAGGGAAACCGTCAAAGAAAGGAGAGAGAAGGTAGGCGGTGTTTATAGGTTAAAAGGGAAACATATATTACTTGATTTTAAATGACTATCCCGTTTACATTTATATCTATTTCATTTATTTCCACAGCATTATGTCATATAGTATTTTACTTTGGGGTAGTGCTGCTGATATAGATGCAATATTTTTTCTGCAGAAAAGAGCTTGTCGTGCGATTTATAATATGGGTCCAAGAGAGTCTCTAAGAAACAAATTCAGAGCAGTGAAAATGATAGTTCACGGCGTATATATATTAGAAAGCTTATTGTACGTCCATAAAAATAATGACTCTTTTACGAAAAAAAGTTAATATAACTTAAGAAATAAAAATAAAGTTGCTGTAAATTCTAGTAGGCTACATAAGATTGAAAAGTCATTTAAGGGTAACCGTATACGTTTCTATAAAAAGGACCCAGAAGTTACAAAGACGTCTCTGAGTAAATTTAAAACTTCTATTAAAGCTAATAGAGAAATCATTCTATAATTTGAAGGAATACTTGGAAAACGAAAAAGCGTGGGAGTGAATGAATTACTCTTTAGTATATAATAAAATTAATAAAGATCTTTAGTCGCAAAAAATGTGGCGTCTACATTAAATTTAAAAATATAAAAACATATCTGGGAAAAGGCGTGAACTCAGCTTGAAGCTGCTTTTCAGTTCGCACCTTAATACGTCTGCTGCCAACACTAGATTAAAAACATATTATAACTAGACTATAAAAGAGAGAGCAAAAAAAAAAATTCATAATAAAAAATCTAAAGCTATACAAAAAAGAATTGCGTACATGGGCTGTAGTTTTATTTACTGTCGTTTAAAGGATATGTTTCTAAGAAGTTCTTAGACTGCGCAGCTTAAATTAAAAAAGTCATAATAATAGATATAGAATAAATTAAAAATATATATTGTAAAGATGATGACAAAAAAACGTATACCCGACTGAGCTTGCTGTGGGCTCTTTTCACATCAGGGTGCGAAGGAACCCTCGTAACTTTAGATTGTAAGTCGTTCTTTAATGTTTTCATCAGTCATTCATTTTAATAAGATATGGTAAAAACGATATTTGACGATTCAAAAGCGCTGTAATAGACCAACTTGAATAAAGATATTTTGACTTTGACATCATGGTCTGACAATATCAATCAATGAATCAAAATATTCTTTATAACAAATCTACCACCGGTTCGGAAAGTTGAATCCGTTGAGAAGAAACCGGCAAGAAACTCAACGGTTACTCTTTTAAAGATAGTTGTGTATTTTACAAGAAGTAATATTTTGCAGTGTACAAATGGAATTAAGCCCAAACATCGTTATCGCTCAAATAATCTTCAACATTATAATAGGCCTTTTGTAAAATAATGTTTTTGATATCTTTCTTAAAACTATGCGGAGGAAAATCTAAAGCTGATTAAAAGTAAAGTAAGTAGCAGCCCATTAACGTCCCACTGCTGGGCACAGGCCTCCTCACTCCGAGGAGCGAGGGTTTTTAGAGCATATACCCACCACGCTGCTCCACTGCGGATTGGCAGGCATAGTACACAAGTGTGTACTCTCTATTCCTTCTCTCTCATAGTCCGACGTGACGGAAATCCGACACGACCGGAGAGAGATCAGGCGCAGGACCGACGGCTTAACGTGCTCTCCGAGGCACGGGGGTGGATCACACCGCCAACTTCCCAACTTCGGGCAAATATTGAGAAAATCTTAATAGAAAACTCAATATTGATTTTTGAATTGGCCCGACCCGGGACTCGAACCCAGGACCTCATGTCTGTAGTCGAACATGCTAACCTCTAGACCAATGAGGCAGTTAAACATATTATAGCGTGTCAATTATTGTATTCTACCAAAGAACTTTCAGAAAGATGCACCTTTCAAAATTACATTGTTTTTTTGTAAATTTATGATATTGCTATTAAAAAAAGGCAATTTTAGCAAAGTTGATCATGGAACTTTGAAAGGGAACGTTATATTACTCACTTCTACTAATCTAGTTTTCGTTGTGGTTAACAGATAATTTTACGCATGGAATTTCCAGTTATCATATTAATTTGGAATAACAAGTGCCCAAAACGGCAATTCCCTCATTGAATGTCACTCTAAATCTATACAGTACAAGTTTCATTAAAATCGGTCCTACAAACAAGAATTAATTAATTGATTTGTTGATATCGTGTATACATACAAATGCATTTCATTTAATAAAGAGGCTATTTTATTTATAGATTTTAATACAAAAACCTGTTCTCACGTAGTATCATTAACTATTTGAGGTGGTTTCAAAGAAATGCCTACCGGTTTCACCCGCGTAGATAGAGAGCGGTTGCCTCCTTTTGCGAGACTGTCATCTCGCTTAAGGAGGCACGACAAAGGGAGAGGGTGAATGCCGCTGAGACACTCCGGCCCAGACGAAGGGGAGTGGGAAACAGGAGGCGGAGGTTCATGCAACTCCTCCCCCTGTAAAATATCTGTGAGCCGAATACAATCGAGGGGTCAGAGAGGAATGCCTCAACGAGCCTCTGGCTCCCCACTCATGGTTGACGACGGTCCCGCTGGGTTTTAGTGGGTATTGCGAGTTCTTCCCCCTCGCCGAGTCCCACACTCCCGACCCCACAGTCGGGGTGCGTAAATGCATTTCCCAGCGTCAAAAAAAAAAAAACCCGGTAAATACAGATCTCGTGGCAGTGGAAAGTATTCAAAGAAACTACAGTAGTTAGATTTATGGTATCATAGAGTTTTATGTAGACTTTTCTTTAGATTGGCATTTTTTAAATTCGGTTTTAAAGTATTCTTTCATGTTTGATTTTAATAATTTAAAACTATTCTATAGGTATTGGAACGGTATTTAATAAAATATTATGTATATTAGTATAGGATGAAGATTAATACAGAGGTAAGAATAATACGGTTTGATTATTTATATTAACTTTTAAATTGTCAAAAAAACTGTGATTAGTGGCATAATTACAGTAGTTGGACGTGTGGTATTTTGAACTTTTTTGTAGATATTAGTACGTCCTATAATATTGTGGAACATTTTTGTTGTTGTATTATCAATAGTTTCCGCAGCGCTCACGATGACAGATTTATTGTGACAAATTTTTTCACACCTTGGGTTACATTACAAACTGTACATATAAGCCATAAAAATAACATACATAGCATCACGCCCCATATCTATAGGTGCAGGTAGAGACCACGTCCTTCCACTTGCCACGATCCTTGCATATCTCCTTCGCTTCTTTCATTCTCATTAAACCTTTCATATAATTTCGTCAGTATAGAGTACTCTTGATCTGGCCTATATTTATATTGTCCTGGATTTGGTCCAGGAACGTTCGCCTTGGTCTTCACTTCCAACTTTCCAATTCAATCCTTTTTGTCAGTCTCTATTCATTTTTTCTCTCTGCCTGCCCAAACCATTTAAGCATACCTTTCTCAACTTTAGTCACAACATCTTCTTTTGTACCACAACGTTCTCTTCTCACACTATTCTAAAAATATCGAATATAGAAATACCTTATACCAAAAAGAAAATATAAAATAATCTACTTCTAAAAGTTGAAACTACAATAATCTTTATGAATAGACTATCATTGATATAAAATTTGTATTTTGTAAGAGAGATATCTCTCTAAATGAATGAAATGCAAAGAATAACGTGTTGTACTGTTTACAATTCCTTCTCATGTATGTATTTTCTAAATATTTTGTTTAAGAATGTGAAATATGAAACATAGTTCGACGATGGGAATTGACACGCGGACAAATAAAATTAATTTTCGAAAGAAGATAAGGGGAGTCGATTTCAAAGCTTAAAAAATGTTTGATCTCTCAAGACACCTCTATCAACAGTAGCGAGGGAAAAATTGAGCTTGTCCTTTGTATGTGATGACATAAATTTAAAGTTAAAATATTTCAGCAAACGCTTATGAATCCTTTTCAGTTTAATAATATGAATCTTGTGCTGAGGATTCCAGACAGTTGAAGCGTATTTATATTTTTTATATTAGCCTTTATATAAAAGATCTCTATTTTTTTTGGGAAAGTAACATAGCTTATATCACTCGGTAAAATGGAGCTTTCTAATGATGATTAAATTTCTGAAATCGATGCAATAGTTTTTGTGTAAATACATTACAAACATGTTTCCTCATAAAAAAAAAACCAAAAACACTTTGTTTTGTTAACTTCGACACTTTAAGCAAAGACAATAAAGAAAAAGTAACATAATGAAGAACTTAACACAATTTTTTTTACAGTATATAATTATTAAATTGTGCATTGTAAATGTATCAGAGTTTGTATGTACTGTGTCATGTAAGTGTTATAGATCATAATCAATAAATGGAATAGAATTAAGTAATATTTCAAAATATAATATTGAAGTAGGTATGTCAGTTTATATTTTTTAGATTATATATGATTGCAAGCATGTGCCAGATGTTAAAAAAAGTAAATCTTAACCCCGTGTTAACTCAAAGTGAAATCACAGGCTCAAACCCAGAAGCAAATACCTGCAGGCGAAGCAGATGCATTCAAAATGGGGTGAGGGGAACGGTTGATAATTTATCGACCTCCGCAACGTTTGCCTCGGGCGGAATTGGCAAACCAAACGTTAGCTCCGCCGAATTTCCCCTGTCCGCATTGACAGACCGCTGGAAGGGCCAAAAAGATTCCAGCGCAGCCAATTTTAAAGCAAATTTAATTTTAAACTAAAGCCGGTTCATATTTTAGACGCTAAAATACCTCAGAAATATACTAGTACTTTGGGGTTTGTTAGTTAAAGAAACCAGGGCTGGATTTAAAGGTTTGGAGGCTCCGTGGCAGAAAAGGCTAGTGGAGGCCTTCTTTGACCACAAATTCGTAGATATATGCGTAGATATAGATCTCGTGGCAGTAGAAAGTCTACGAAGACTGATTATAGATTTGTTATTATTAACATAAGAGTTTTATTTCACTTAGTTTTTAATTACTTCCTTTCAGATTATAAGATACACACTTACATTCATAATCTAATCTAATCATTAGGTAACGAAAGAATTTTTTAAATCGGTATATTGCTGGGTATCATTGGTATCCTTGGAATATGAGCTAATTCACCAGTCGCAGGCCAAGTTATAAGGATCGCTACAATTTTCTTTAGATTTACATTTTTTTATTCGGTTTTAAATTAATCTTTTGAATGGAATGTTTGGCTTTAGTAATCTGAAACTATTCTATAGGTATTGGTACGGAATTTTATAAAATATTATATACAGTAGTATTGGATGAAGATTAATACAGAGGTATGAATAATACGGTTTGATTATTTATATTAGTTATAGTGGCATAACTACAGTAGTTGGACGTATGGAATTGCAGACTTTTTTGTAGATATTAATACGTTCTATAACATTGTAGAACATATTTTTGTTCTATAATCAATAGTTTACTCAGCGCACGCGATGACACTTTTTATGTGACCAATTTTTACACACTTTGAGTTGTATTAATGTGTTTGTCTTAGGGATCCCGATTTTTTTTTTGAGAAAGTAATATAACCTATGATGCTAAGTGAAAATGCAGCTTTCTAATGGTGAAAAAAAATTTGAAATCGGTCCAAAAGTTTTTGTGTGAATACAAAAACACAAATGTTTCCTATTTTTAATATTTACTCAACCACACCTAAACAGATTTATTATACAAATAATTTAAGATCTGGATTTAAACGTAGGTTATTTTATATCGTGGTAGTTAATGTTAAGCATATTTGATTTTAAATTATAGCAGGATCATACTTTGGATGCCAAAAGACCCCAGAAATAAATTAGTATCTCGGGGTGTTATTATATAAAAAGTATTTGTACTATTTTTGTATATTTGCTCTATAACACTGAAAAACAAACTTGAATCAGTTATAAAAGTAAAATTATAAATAAATACAGTAAACTTCAGGTATTAAATCTTTGTAGCTTTGTCTTTTGAAACTGAAGATTCTAGACTCCATTTAATAAATATAATATCCCATAAAGTATACAATGCTCTTTCCTAGTTTCCATTTAACATATCTCTCTTTATATTACAAAGGAGTGCCTCTTGCAGTTTTCTTCAGAAAACGCCTCATAACAAAGTGTCAATTTCTAAAGATTTATACTTAGTAATAGTAGAAGTAGGATGATAAAAAACCTTAACATCATATAAAAAATCGTATGTGTGTATACATAAATTGTTCGCAACTTTTAAAAATAATTAGTTTTTAACGCTTAGGTATTTTAAATAGATTGAATTTATATCATTGTTATGTCGTTATCGTTTAAACAACAAAAGGAGGAAATGGTATCAAAACCAAGATCAGGTTGATCCGAGCCCTGGTATTTCCTACCTTCCTGTCAAAAGTTAGTAGCAGCCCATTAACGTCCCACTGCTGGGCACAGGCCTCCTCTCACTCATAGAAGGGAGAGGGTTTTTAGAGCATAGACCCACCATGCTGCTCCACTGCGGATTGGCACGCATAGTACACAAGTGCACTCTCTATTCCTTCACTCTCATAATCCGATGTGACGGGAATCTGACACGACCGGAGAGAGATCAGGCGCAGAACCGACAGCTTAACGTGCACTCCGAGGCACGGGGGTGAATCACACCGCCAACTTTCCAACTTCGGGCAAATATTGAGAAAATTTTAATAGAAAACTCAATATTGATTTTTGAATTGGCCCGACCCGGGACTCGAACCCAGGACCTCATGTCTGTAGTCGAACATGCTAACCACTAGACCAATGAGGCAATTAGACCAATGAGGCATCTTCCTGTATGGAGTGAAAACGTGGAACATCCCGACAAGAGAGAGGCAAAGAATTGATGCAATCGATTAAGAATAACTTGGACCGCGAAACGGACCAATGCATCAGTTCTAAACCAACTCAAAATAAAGACTCGGTTGCACACCATGTGCCAACAACTCATTCTCTTATACTTCGGCTACCCAATGCATAGAGGCGGCGAAAGTTTGGAAAAACTTATTGTGGTTGGGAACACAGAAGGCAAACGATCGCGCGACCGTTCACTATCAAGATGGACCGATCAAGTGAAAGACTCATCGTCCTCTAAATTTTACACGGTGGTAAGAGAGGCGCTGGACAGAAACCAGTGAAAAAAAGGCATACGCTCCAGATACTACTCTGATACTGACCGCGATCATGAAGGACCGACTAAAAGAGAGAGATATAAGATAGTTTCGCTTAATTACTATTGTTAGGTTTTTCAGATTATATTTAGAAAGAGAAACTATATAAAACAGAGTAAGATGAATATATTTTTAATGGCAATAAAAATATATAAGACATAAATAAAGAAACGGACGCTTACTCGTTGCTTAGCGAACGTTTGTCAGTCGCATTCGACGTATAGGCTATTTTGGCAGCAAATTTAGTCCGGATTCCAAATTAAGCGTCAGTTAGTGAAATTATTTTTTTATTTCCTTTATATAATGAACTAGAGTAACATAAAAAAGTTGTGGAGGAGGAAGGAGCTCAGATAAAATGTTTAAGCAATTCGCATTTCGGTGTTAAGCTTCCACGTTGATTGCTTGCACGTATATATTGTTCAGGCGTTTTCCTGAATTACGGCCCGTGTAAGGAACTGCGCCCAATAAATTCACGCGTTGCGATAGTAATTCATGTCGGCACTGTTGATTTATTTACTATACTCATTCATTTTATGGACGATTTAATTTATGCGACCATAGGCATTCCCTATTTACCAATAAATAACTTTACATTGTATTATATAATATCAGTCAAGGGATTTTTCCGATCGTTAAATTTTTCTTTAACTATTTTAATTGATTTGCTATATATACAAAAGATACAGTTCTAAAATACTATATAATTTGATAGACTGTCCATTAAATTATAAATTGTTTATTTTCATTACATACACTAATAAACTTTAAATATATCGGCGTGTAACAGAGTCAATAGTGGCAGTTCGGCGCGCGTCTCTCGCTAGTTCTCGGGTGACAGTCCGCCAGAACGGTCAACTATTGAAACTGTCGCTTTTATATTGTTAATGTTTTTGTGTACATTGTTATCGGGAGAATTAAGTGATTGGACATTATAATCTGAGGTAATTAATATAAAGTGTTTGATTGCACCAACATTACCCACCAAAGCCCACAGTATGGAAATTATGGATGCCATTAAAGACGATGTCGGCGGAGAATCCTAAGCCCCTATGTTTTATGCTTCCTTCTCTCTTATTCTCCGACATATATATAAAATTTTCTTATCACAGTGTTTGACTGCGATGAATTCCGATACTTATTTTGATGAATTGTTTAATGTTCTTATATTTGTTACTAGACATAGGATCGGTTTCATTTTGCCAACAATTTTTTTTATTTTGTCAACTCTTGGTGGAGCTGATTGGTGAAGACCTCTCGCAGGAGAACAGTGTAGGCTCGCTGGTCTCTAGTGAGAGATATTGGGTGGGATGACTGTCTTCTCTGAAAAGGTGGGGTACAGGGCCTCTTTGCGCACGTCCTTCCGCCTCATCATTAATTCATCCGATAAATTACGTTCGAATTTCAAAGATGGTGCCTTATTCATGGATGAAAAGGGTTCTGCTAGGTTTTAGTGCTCGCTCGCCAAGTCCATCTCGGGTCAGAGTTTGTGCATGAAAGGATTTCCCAGTAAAAAAAATAATTTGACAATCTACGTGACAATCTACTTGAAGTTTCATATTTAAGTGTATCCAGACGAAATTACGCGGTTAATTAGTGTATAAATGTATATAGGTATCGTAAGTCGTCGTAAGATTATATTTAATTATACCAACGATTTATCTTGAAAATTAACTCGCTTCTTGTCTTTTATTCAATCACATGTTATGCTGCAATTGCGGAATGTTTTATAATCCAATTACTTTATTATGTACGTGTGTCTTCTTTGAAAATTCGTTGATGTTTAATTGGATTAACGTTATTAAGATGGAATAACTTAAGTATCTTTTCGTACCTTTATAATAGTAAGAATAAAATATCTTTTGCTTTTTTACTATGATTTTTTGTGGTGATAACTGAGTATACAATATAAGACGTCAACACGTGAACCTGGTAAAATGTAATTAACCTTTCAATGATTTTTGAACAGACATAACTACATCTACAGTCTCCCAACAGTTAAAAGATATACTTTCACCAGTTTTACTCCACTGGAAATCGATCTCGGAACTTCTTTTAGAATATGGAGTCTCTATATCTTAACGATAGTGATTTAAATGTGTTTAATTCATTAATTTATAGTGAGATGCAAATTTCAAGAATCTGTTTGTGTGAACATAACGAATATGATTTTTATCTTAATTACAGAAAGAAAAGATGACATAACAATTAAAATTTTCACGAAATAATAAAATAACTGAATAGTTTTTGTATTTATGTATATAGGAATTTGATTGTACATAGGATGTTTCATATCGAAACACCATTTATAATTTACTTGTCTCATTCTTGATCCAAATTATTAACAAGATAAACTTCACTAGAACAAGATCATATAAGAGCAAGTTGAGGAAATTGCATTTACTAATTCGTCTTAGTCTGGACTGGACCCACCAAGCAAAAGATTTGCTCCTACATATGAATATTCTTCAGAGCGTGTAAGTACATATTAAAACATTAAAGCTAACAGCGTACTTGTTATGATTAAGATATTCCGCGACATCCATTTTCATACAAAGTGAGCTTAATTCAGCAAACAATAAAGTAATTGCCGGCACATCGCAGTTATTACCGTGAAATATTCAAAACACGTTGCATTAGCTTTCAACAATAGCGTGAAACTGTTTCCTCGTAAACATTTTTCCTTACTTAATGGCGACGATGTTATCTCGTTGCTGTCTTTGCATTGGATCATTTTTCTATTTGCATTTAATTTAAATCATATTCGACTAGTAGAGATCTCGGGTTTGTTCTCCAGGAGATGGAACTGGGACTAGTGGGGGCTTCAGCCGTGGCTATTTACAAAGCAGCAGAGACGTACTGACATTCAAAGAGATTTGTGCACTAGATTTGCGCGCTTTCATCCTAGACTCACCACTTATCATCAGAAAATTCTAAAGGCACGGTAGGGCAAGATCTTCGTTACGCGTTACACGAATTACTTATGTGTGTGTATATTTAAATGTCACTTGGGTCGTTATTTCTGTTAAAAAAATTATACATAAAACTTATATATAAGATGAATGGAAAATAAAAAAATATTTTAGAACTCATTAAAATATATGTCAAAGAAGTTTCACTTACTCCATATGTATTAACAAATACAAGCACACTTTTAAAGTTTTTAGTACTAGTATTATATTAAAATGAATGTAAAGGTAAAAAAGTAATTGCCCATTAACGTTCCACAGGCCTCCTCATTCATAGGAGAGAGGGTTTCTAGAGCTAAGCCCCTTACGCTGCTCCACTGCGGATTGGCAGGCATAGTACCCAAGTGTATGCGCTAACGCAATTCCAATCCATTACTCTCAAAGTCCAATGTGCGGCAATCTGATACGCACGGAAAGAGATCAAGCTTAGGACCGACGGCTTACTTGCTTCCTAAGGCAAGGGGGTGGGGCACACCGCCAACTCCACAACTTCGTGCAAACAAGGAGAAAATCTGAATAGAAATCTCTATATTGATATTTGATTTCGCCCGACTCAGGCCTTGAATCCAGTTTCTAGCAGAACATGCTGACCGCTAACTCAATGACGCAGTCTAGTGGTAAGCATCAACGTTCAAAGTCATCAACTGGTACACAATCAACATTGATAACAATTAGGGTCATTTGAGGCTACGACGATTATCGACTACGAAATTTACAATCAGTGTTGAATGCTACCGCCGTACCAGGAGTCGCTAAAGTAGAAACCGCTAATCTTTTCAACGTTCCTCTTTGTCTCCAAAGTAATATTTTAATTAAGGGTCCGATGCTCCTCGGCGAGGCAATTAAAACTTACACCGCCCTCTGACGTTTGTTTTTGGCAACTTAATGTAATCCAGGGATGCGCATTGCGAGCACATAATGAAAGAAGTTTACTAATTTTTGCTTTTATTATATTGACTTAACATTTAAACGGTTATATGGTTTTAATTTAAAGTTCAAGAATCCAATCAGAAATTTCCAAGCTGAATTTTTTTATAAAGATACAAGCGAGTTTAACTGTCGTTTAATATCCTTAAGAATATCTGAAAGAGATCCTTATAAATCGATAAGACCGTCTTTTATACGTAATGCTGGTCATAGGCTAGGATACCCATTAAAACCCTGCGATATCAAAAGTCAAAAGTCCCAGTATTCTGGAAGACTGGGAAACTTAGGAAAGAGATAGGAGCCCAAATCTACGCCTCCTACCTCGTAACCTCTGCACTGAACAAGAGTCTATAACGCTCTACCAGCTGCTTCTCAGTGGAAACAAATTCCTCCTTCGCAGAAGGAGGCCATTACCCTCGACTCCCTTTCCTCTCATTGGTTATTTGTTCAGTAGGACCCACTTAGGCAGTGGATACATTCCGACCCTTGTGGATCTTGACACGCGCCCCATCATTTAGTCTGCTCTCTCTCACTTCAAAAGGTCTCACCTAATGATGCCCAGTGTGCCTCATCTTGTGCCGCC
The DNA here is from genome assembly GCA_015832385.1 of Elymnias hypermnestra. Taxonomy (NCBI): domain Eukaryota; kingdom Metazoa; phylum Arthropoda; class Insecta; order Lepidoptera; family Nymphalidae; genus Elymnias; species Elymnias hypermnestra. The sequence continues at coordinate 9,251,380 of JACTOM010000934.1, forward strand.
TGGCTCCTTATATCGTCAGTCCATATTGTGGGGGGCCTGCCCACTCTGCACCGTCCGGTGTGGGGTCGCCACTGAAGCACCTTCATGCCTCAACGTTCATTGGATTATGTGCCCCGCCCATTGCTACTTCAGCTACGTAATTCTTAAGGCTATGCCGGTGATTTTGGTTCTTCTACGGATCTCCTCATTTCTGATCGCGTAGAGAAACTCAAAGCATAGCCCTTTCCATCGCACGTTGTGTAACTTTTTGCTTTCGAATGAAGCCTGCAGTCAGCGACCACGTTTCCGATCCTTAGGTGATCACTGGCAACACGCACTGAGGCACTGAGGGATATTGGACGAAAAGATCTTACGTAACTTTCCGAACGCTGCCCAACCGAATTTGATCCGGTGATTGATCTCTTTCTAGAAAATGAACCTACCTAGCTGGACTTTATGTAGCAGGTATGTTTACTCTTCAATAATTTCGAGTGTGGAGCGGAAATTGGATATTAGATATAACTTTCGTCTTATTCACGTTCATTTTTAGGCCCACATGTTCAGAAGCTCTGTTGAGGTCATCGCGCATAGCATTAAGATTCCAAAGTCTCTTCTCGGTACCTTCAAATACGCATTCAGTTTGAAGATAGGCTTTAGGTTGGCACAGTTGAAGTCATGTGATTGCGGATTGGCCACTCTCAGTAGATTCGTGTCCTGGATAAAATCAGTCGCATTGTCAAGTTTTAAATCTGGTGAAGTAGATTTAGCCTCGTTACGTTTTATCTTAGATTGTTTTTGAATGTCTTGGAGTGCGTTCATGTGTTTGCGAACATTTTCGTTAAGGATTTTAATTTTTTCCAGGACTGTTGAGGTTATGCCGCGTATTTTCCGCTTCAAACTAGATTTGTCCTTTATTTTCCAAGATCTTAGCTATTCATTCTCGTCCACTAGCGGGGTCATGTAAATTTGGCCCTGAGCCCATATTAACTGTACCTTCTGTCAAAGTTCCAGTTCTTTCTCTAAGGCCATACTTCTCTTTAGCTAGTTTATCAATGGTGGAGTCTATTTTTTGTAATAGAGGGGTTTCCCTTGAAGGCGAATTTCTACATCTTTATGAGCATTGGTTATCATGTCTAGTATAAGTTTTAGGCATTCATTTCATTTCCTCTATCGCTGCTAACAAATGTTCATATTTGACTTGATGACGATTGAGAATAAGTTAGATTAAATAAACATATTCACCTTTTACCCTAAATAAATATATAGATCCATTGAACAATTTACCAGTTAGTGTTAGATTTATATTGAGTAGAATATATTGATTGAAACCGCTGGATTCTCAGCGACATTAGTCGGAGACACAACAGTGTCATTAAACTAGTCTCACTCGTCGAATGAACTCTAGCGTCATACTTCATGTGAAGAATTATAAACTGCTAGACCTGAACAAAGACAAAAAATAAATTATTTTGTTAGACATACAAGCGGAAACGCCCAACTTCTTCTTCACTTAAACTACGTCGCCATCTATTGTGCCGACATGCATGTGAGTTATGCTTAGTTGTACTTCATGATGTTTCTTGAAACCCTAATTTTTTTTTCTAAAATACACATAACTTAAATAATTTCTTATTACATTTGCTCGCTGCCAGAGGAAAACCCGTCAAAATCAGTTCAGCCGTTTCAAAGAATAGGCGTAACAAACATTCGACAACCAGACAAAAATTTTATCTATTCATTTTTCGATCCATTTGTATTTTTTCATTGGTATTCTGACTGCCTCATTGGTAAGCACTGGCAACACGCACTTTTCGAAGACTTTAGTCTTCAATGCCTGAAGACTAAAGTCTTCAATTTCTATACCTAGCACAATATAATTTATTATCAAGATGTTGTTAAAAGCAAAATACATTAAATTTGTGGTGATTCTAGCCATATAAAGCTCTTAGTCTCACCGCATTCGATGAAAACCCGGTCTAAGCTGCACACTACGACAGGTTGGGCTCCGGTAATAGGATAATTTGGAGAATATACTTATCCAACGTATATGAAGGTATCTATTGCAAGTTATATTCAAAAAGTCTTCTTTCATGTGGAAACTGCTGTTGATTGCTTACCGAAACTTTTCTGTTATTAATTTTTTATAAACTACGAATCATTCTGCTCGATTTTTGACCACTTAAAAGCGTTTGTTTATCTTGAACTTTTGCACACTTCTCAAGGACCGATGATAATACAATAATTAAGAAAAAATGGTTCTTTCTTTATATCAGGACTTATAATATTACGTCTCCCCGCCCTGAGTGGGTAATTAGTTTTTTAATACATGATAGGGATTATAGATTAAATAATAAACTAACTCTTACGCTTTATCAATAATCAAAAAGGTTAAAAGTGTGTGTGTACAAAGTATACATGTTAGAAGTGAAACTTCTTTGTGCAAACTAATTTATAAGTCTTGTTTATATTTATACAAATTTAAAACTTCAGATTTCCGAGACTTAGGCGAAAAGGAAGTTAATGAATTTAATTGTTAGTAAAATATTAAAAGCGTCGAAAATTAATATTGAAATCTCAAATGACGAATTGTAAATAAAAAATGTCACGTGTTTTTTTGTATATATTAGAAATTTTAATTAAATTTAGTTTTTGAGTTTAAAATTTATTAAATAATAAGTTATTTATTGAGGAGTGGCAAATTACCCTCATGCGCCTAAACAAGTTTCACTTCAAAAATAACTTGAAAATCTAAAGAAACGCTTGAATACAGGACGACACTTACGAGTACTTAAACATGTCATAAATATTGACTAACTTGCTAGAGTGTGTCAATTGACAGAGATGGAAAGATTGGATCAGAGACGGTTACTACTCCCCTTGACAATGATGGAACAAATAGCATGGTGAATGCACATCTTTATCAAATTATTTCTTACTTCCGGAGCAGGTGAACTCCGCTTTCGTAAACTCTCAACCGGACTGATTAGGGACATCAGGAAAGCGGGAGTGATCCTTGGATATCCTATTAACGGATGAAGACGGTTTCGCTGGCTTTAAGTGGGTTTTGCTAGGTTTTCTACCTTGTAAAGTCCCATACTCTCGATCCTACAATCGAGGAGCCTAAATGCATTTCCCAGCAGGAAAAAAAGGCCTCGTTAAGGTAATTTTGATCACTTCTTTACCAAGTTTGATAGATACTCAATAGGATAAAGTTAGGAAACTTCATTTTACAATTAGTTTAGGTCTTTGCTGTTTATTTTAAACTGCAACATACCGAAATGTTTATTCCATTAAAAGAAAATAACCTCAACAGACAGACCTGACAAATTGTTATTTCTATTGCCGACAGATTAGCACTTGATTGTAATGCCACTTGATGGTAAATCATGATACAATATAAGACAACAGTGGGCTGAACTGGTAAGAGAAAAGAGGAAAGTAAGTTTTTCGTAGCCTCTCACACGACCAAACTCAAATAAATTAGGAAACGCAATTTTCTAAATTTGCCATGCCAGGATTCTAACTCTAAACAGAACAGAACATCTGCTGTTTTTTTTCGCTGGGAAATGCTTTTTCGCACGTCGGGTGAAGTTTACCTTCATCCGGCAGCTCATTGGCTGCACCAGAATACCCACTCAAACCCAGTGGAACCCTCTTTATCCGTATGCTGGGGGCCATATGTGTGCTAACGCATTCAGCTCTAGCACTCCGGATGAATCCGACGCCAAGGTTCAAGGAGTGAGGAGCAAACGGGCAAAACTGCGCCTTCCAGCGCCCCTTCTTCTCCGGCGGCTGGGAGGAGCAACGCCTGCAATCTCCCTTTCCCTCTCTTTTGCCTTCTTCTTCAAGATGACAGATTCACAAAAAGACACAGCCCTCCAATATGATTCCCCACCGCGCATAGCACCAACTACGCTCGACAAAGAGAGATCGCTTCCAACAAGGGATACCATGAGATGGTGCTGTGTGTCCCCAAGCCGGGCATTCTGGCAGAGTGTGGTGCGCCTAGTCAACAGCCGCTCCGCACTCCCGGCAAGCAGGGGATTCCACACAGCCCACAATCTGGAGCAGGTCCTTATCAAAATACCGGTGTCCGGTTAAGATCTGCACAAACCTGTAGGGCAAAGAACCGTGCCATCTGGCAAGCCAACCTTCTAAGTGGGGACGGATCGCCGTAATCTGTTTAATTTTCGCTGGGAAATACATTTACGTACGGAGTGTGGGACTTGTTGTTTCTAGAATACCCACTAAAACCCATCGAAGCCCTCTGCATCTGAAATAGAGGGCCAGAAGATCGCAAAAGCATTCGACTCAGATGGAACCCCAGAAGGCTCATTCAAGTAAGGGATGGCAGGCGGGTAAACGCACGCCTCCTGCTCCCTACCCTGCTATGATTGGGACGAGAGGAATTACCCGCGGCGTCGCGTTCTCTCCCCAGCGCCTCTTTCTGCAAGATGACAGTCTCACAGAAAGAAGCTACCGCCCTCCCTCCCGCTTCGCTGCCGATCATTATGTTAATTATTTTCGTCAGCGAAAGGTCATTTCCAGTTGTGGACATAAAGAGATGCTGCTATGGCCTCCAAGCTGGACACTCCGCCACCGTATGGTATGCCGTATTGACGAGAGCTCCACATTCGAGACAGGCAGGTAAATCTTCGCACCCCACAATCTGGTGTAGGTATTTCCTGAAGCTACCGTGCCCGGTAAGCACCTGCACCAATCTGAAGAATAGCGAACCATGCCTTCTCGAAAGCCAGCCGTCTAAAACAGGCCTGATCGCTGGTACCCTTACATTGCCCGCCACCTGTCCGTCAAGGTCCTCTCTCCAACTGCGCATAAAGACCCTCTCAGGCAGGGACCTTATCCTTTGTAGCTCTTCGGCATCAGGCTGTTTGTCTCTGAGCCTCCACTCTGAGCTCCCAAGGGGGGTCACCTCGTAGGGTCGCGGGCGTCCATGACACTGTACGATATCCTCTTATTGTCCTCACGGCTATGCCGTAATCTGCTAGTGTAACGAGCACTCAACCGAAACCTTTCACGAGCCGTTTTTACTTACGAAGTCCACATTTAAGTGTATAAAATAATTAAAATAGTTATTACATATCATGTTGCAAGAGCAGCATCTGCGAATAGCAGAAATATACTTGTATACTTGCATTTCCAAGCTGTTCTTGACGTAAACATGTTAAGAACAAAGACGTTTTGTTATAAAGTTTCTCGTATATGATATCGTAGTCGCTGCAGACAAGTAAACATAAGGCAATGAGATAAGTAGCTTTCACTGGGGCTTAAATAAAAGCGTAACCACTTTTTCAAACGCTATTCGTCTTTCTAATAATATTTGCAGGATATTTCTACAGACGATTTGAAAGAGGTTACGATATTTTATTAATTACGACGAAAGTTCGGACCAACAACGAAAAATTCCTATCATTCAGATTTAGATATTTTGGAAAATACAATTTTCTAAATCTAGTTGGAAATCGAACCCGTGTCTTTTATTCTTGAAACCAACACTATAATAAGCCTAGCAAGTTAAGTTTTCTTAAACAAATTGGTCCTTCACCATCTCTTAGTGGAAATAGAACCTGGATTTTAAGTAGCTTTTTTTATAATCGTGACTGGATTGGTGTTCACCAGGGGAACTGCCGATGGGTTGCAGGCCGAGAAGGTGGGAATTTAAATGCCCCTTAAATAGTTGCAAGTTATAGTCTTTAGAGAACACCGCTGCTGGAAGATGGGAAAAACGATCGACCAAACTGAGTTGTTGAATAGTGCCATTCATCCAGAGTATGTGGGTGGAATTTATTTCTACGGCGTGATGATTGGTCGTAAAATTGCGATGGCGCTACTAACTCGAATAGTTCCTCTGAACACTCCCCATAATAGATCCTGGAGAAGATGCAAAGGGAACTAATGGTTCTTCTGTGATTTAGAGTTTCCAGTTTATTAGTTAGCTGGAGGTTGTCGACTAGTCGAATTGCCCAACCTTGAATCCGGTCAAGTGGTAGGAGTTGATATTGGGGTGCACCAGCCTAAAAGTGGGAGCAGTATTGCATTTGTGGCCGAATTAGGGCTTTCGATTCTTCGATGTGAAGAATCTTTTCGCTCTATTCAGCACTCCAAGTTTTTTTGAAGCGAGTTTCGCTTCGCCTACCAAATGATCACGGAATTGAACTTCATTCGAAATGTCGACGCCCAGAATGCCAATTCTTTTGGAAACTGTAAGGGAAGTGTTCTGGAAGCGGAGTGTGAGGTCAAAGATCATTTTCTTCGCAGTGAATGCGCAAACCTGGGTCTTTGCGGGGTTGAACTTGTTTTTTGTGCCCCAGTTAGAAATTTGCGCTAGGGGAGACTCGAGTTATCAAAGCGAGTTTACATATTATTATACATTAAAGTTTTGTAAATTGAAATCGGTCCTCGCATATCTGAAATCATAACTACTGACTTTGTAATACAATTTGAATTTATTACGCTTAAATTTCACTTGCAATCTCCAGTCCGCACAAAAGTTTTTTTTGGAAAAAACAATTTCAAACCCCCAAGCCTTTGCTAACTTAATTTAAATTTTATAAACTAAGCTGATCCTTGAATATAACACTAAGATTTATATTCAGTTTCCTAAATCTGTTCAGCTCACAATCAAACTTAAAGCCATTAAAGTTTTGTATGCAAAAAATAATCTTGTTAAAAATAAAAGCAAATTACTTCGAAGAAATTTCAATATTCAGTCCAGATTTAAACAAATTTAAAAATATAATTTCGTAAATCTAGTTAAGAATCGAACTGAGAGCCTTTGTAAGGTGAGCCTAAGTTTGGTAATACAAAGTGGTCTTGGAATACATAAATTGTGATGTAAATCTGACACTCCATATTACACAAAGCCTTACAATGTCCAGTCCAGACGTAAACAACTTGAAAAGTAAAATTTCCTAAATCTAGCGACCTCATAATCATACTCGAGGCTTTTGCTAGTGTAATCAAAGTTTTGTAAAGTAACCCGGTCGTTGAATATAAAAGCATGTTACAAAGTCTGAAATTTCAGATTACAAGAACTTGCAATATAAATCCGCGTCGCCTAATTTATCGGTGTAAAAGAAATTTCCTTACGCTAAAGAAAATCTCGCAAATTGATGGAATCCAGAAATTCCGGTCTGGAAAGTCGGTGGAGCGATTTAAACGAAATTTTCCCATTCGCTCGAGATGTTGTATTTTTTGTTTGGAAAGTTATATAAGTTAGGGAAATTATATTTATGTTGTAACATAACATTGATTGGTACAACAAATAAAATATTTATTATTGTAATAGTTGTAACAAAACAACTTTATGACTGAAAATATTGTTTTATGAAAGATAAGGAATACAAGGGGTTTACTCAAGACTCTTTGATATTGCAAAAAAATAATAACAGAGTAATAAAACGAATATGCGTCACAGAGTAGATAATACTCCATTGTAGATTATATAAGGGTTGAAGGAAATATTTTTACATATGTAACCTTTATAGTTGTTTGTCTTTCTCATTGAATGAATGAATTGAATACTTTAACTAATTGTTGCATGTTACTACTTCTGTGTAGAATTGGTACATCACCAAATTTTAATGTATGCTTTCTGTCTGGCATTCCGTCGAATAGTATAGATAGATAAAATATATAGAAAAACGTACATAAAATATAGATTATAAATTAGTTAACCTGACGTCGTCTGCCTGTAGTTCAATCTGATAGGTGATACAACCTGAATCTTCTGTTCCTTTGGGAATAGCCCTCTTGGTGCATGCTTGTGCACCTTCTCCCGCTTCTATGAATCCTCAGTCGGACTCGCTTGGGATATCAGAGATAAATGTGAAAGTTGAACCCCGGATGCCTCACTCATGGATAAAAAGAGTCCCGTTGGGTTTTAGTGAGTATTGCAGGGAGTCCTCCCTCAGAGGTTAGAGTTAAACGGGGATATCGTACAGTTTCTTCGACGGCGGTGAGACTCCTGGCGGGTGATCCCCCGAGGGAATTGTGGGCGGATGTTCTCGCGATCGTCTATCAATGTAGAATAGCTGCGAGGGCATCCAGTAGCAGTGAACCTAATGATAACCAGGTGCGAAGGATCAGGGCTCTCATCGACAGAGCACTAATCCTAAAGTGGAGTCAAAACCTTGGGTCTCCGACTGCAGGTGTGAACACGGAGGCAACGATCTGTCCTGGCCTGGAGAATTGGTTCATTAGGAAGCTTGAATACCTCTCCTACCGAATGTGGTGCCACTATACGTTCACAGAGTATTTAGCGTGGGTGCCCCAGCGGCACACGTTGCCGCTGTTTGGAGAAGACCTATCATTGGAGAGCATAATCGAAGTGATGCTTACTAGTGAGTTTGGATGGAGGGTGGTTGCCTTCTTTTGCGAAGCTATCATGTCGCTAAAGGAGGCAAATGAGAGGCAAAGAAAGGATGCGGCTGATACCCTGCGTCTCCATCGAAGGAGACTGGGTGGCTATAGGCGCAGGTAAGCGTTCCACTATTCCCTTCAGTGAACTGTAGAGTGTTAAAGTCGGCATAATCCAAATCACTAGAGTGGAATGTGAAATGGGACCCAATAGTGATCTCATCCAAAGTTGATGAAGAATGCGCTGGGTTTTAGTGGATGTTCTGGTTACTCAGCGAGTTCCCAGCGATTCATGGCCGAGTCCCACATTTCCTAGCAAATAAAGGGGTATGCTTGGGTTATGGACGCGACCGTTTCTTATGCGTAAATACGTTTTGCACGCGGAGGGGCTTCCCCCTCAACCGCGTGTGATGTGTTACAGTCCTTACTTAACGTAATAAATTTTTCGATCCATTAGCTATCCAGTGGTGTAATATAATTTCAGATAGAGGTGATAGATATGTAGCTACAACACCAAACTGTATCCCCTGATTTATGGATGCGATTTTAAAGACATTAACGTCAAAAAGAATTTTGTAATTTAATTCTGTTACCTTTAATACGTCAATTTTTTCTTCCAATAATGTTCTTGAAAATCAACAGATACGCAGAGGTATTTAAGATAGCATTACGAAAACGACGAGCGTAGATAATTATCTAAAATAGCCCCGAAGACACTCCAGACGATTTATAGTTGATAATATTAGCGGACGTGAAAAATACTGTGTGCCGAGAGAAAACTAACCATTTCCATTCCAGTCCAAGCGGCGGAGGAAATATCTTGGTGCAGAATAAAATGCCGGGGAAATTGTTGCAAGGTGGAACTATTTTCGTTATACGTTCGTTCTTTTCTTTTTAACGGCAACTTGCACGTCCTCGATGGTTCGTTATGTGTATTGGACGAATAATAGGAGATTCTATATCTATTCATTGAAAATAGATTGTTATTGGCTCCTCCTTCAGCCTAGCATTAACCCGTGTATACTTGGACTTTTCTGATCATTTAGCGTATTTTTTTCTAATTTAATGGTTTCTGATCATGTATTATTAGTGTCTTATTAGATAGTGTCATTTGATGGTAAATAATGATACAGTCTAAAACGGAATCGCGGTAACAAAAGGTAATGTAAGTGGCAACCAATTAACGGCCCACTACTGGGCCCAATCAGTTATTAGTGTATTTTTTATTTTATCACTGACATCCAATAGGACGGTAATCTGACATGATGATTAATTTACGGTTTCTACCAAACGTCGTAGTGGAGTACAAAATACATTATTGACAATTAATACATAAGAGATAATCAATCTATATTAAAATCAGTTAAAAAAGCTTTGGATAACTGTTTGACAGATTTAAGAGAAAGTATGTATGGCATAAGAATGAATGAATTACTCATCAAATGTTTACCATACTCGTACGCTGATGATCAAGTAATACTTGCATCATTTGCTAATGAGCTACAGGAAATGGTAAATATTATGAATGAAGCTTTGAAAGGGAAAATAATGAAAGTGAATGTAAGCAAAACGAAAGTTATGCTTTTTGAAAGAGATGAATCTATGATGAATGGCAATATTTTGATAGATGGGGAACAAGTAGAAGAGGTGAAAGAATTTGTATACTTGGGATCTAAATTTACAAAAGATGGAACTTGTGAAAGTGATATTGAAAGGAGAGTGAATGCAGGAAACATGGTATATGGTGCTCTGCACGCTTTTATGAAATAGCCAGATGGTATCTCAAAGGGCCAGACCGGCTGTGCATAGAGAAGTTATTGGTGCCAACACATAAGTAAAATAAATGCGGTAGAGATGAGAGCATTGAGACGTATAAGTAGATTGAAGTTGAGTGACAAAGTAAGAAATAGTGTGATAAGAGAACGTTGTGATATAAAACAAGATGTCGTGACTAAAATTGACAAAGGTATCCTTACATGGTTTGGGCACGTAGAGAGAATGAATGAAAGGAGATTGACAAAAAGGATTTATGAGTCAAGAGTGAATGCGAAAGTTGGAAGAGGCAGAACAAGGCGAACGTTCCAGGACCAAATCCAGGACATTTTAAATAAGGGCCAGGTCATGAATACTCTAAACCGACATGTATGAAAGTTTTAATGAGAATGGAAGAAGCGAAGGAGATATGCATGGATCGTGGCAAGTGGAAGGACGTGGTCTCTGCCTACCCCTATGGGAATGAGGCGCGATGCTATTTATGTATGATAATATGTTTTTAGATTTTGTATTTATATTGCTTTGTGTGGTAAGATTTATATACAAGTAAATATTTTAAATTATTATTACTTTGTCCTGGGGAGAAAGTAGACGCAGTTCTTAATACCAACCTGGTTTTTATGAAGTTTTTTCTTCTGTCATGAGGTTTTAAGCACACACCAGGTCATTTTATCAATTCAATAGAAGTACAACAATTAGGATTCTGTCTTTGTAGGAGCAGATTCCGAACCAATATTTAATACGGACAGAATGTCTCAAATGTTTAGTCACTGGGATGGCTGGCACGTTCCACAATAAATTCCAAGGTGTCAAGGACTGGTCACGTAGTCTTAACGACTGGATCTTGGTTCGTGCGTAAACCAATAGCTTTTAGATCACGTAGCAGCCGTGAAATTGCGAAATCTCTAAAATATCATACATGAAGCTGGAAAAATATTGTCTGTGACAAATTTCTCCACATGTTATATATGAGTATATGTAGACTCATAGATTTTTGCTTAGAAATCTCGACCAACTGGGGCTGGCTTCATTTAATAAAAACAAATCGTTACCTAAGAAATATAAATCTCTGTGGGGAAAAGAAAAGAGATGTATTAACTCCATACATCAAAAGCTGGTCAATAACTAACTATATGAAAAAAATAAATTTTTAGCCCAAGACTCTATAATTTTGCCAATTTTAGACTATAAACACGTCTCTCTCTGTTTAATATATAGTCACTTAATTACCTAAAAAATAGCGACCTTTATGGGGATACGAAAATAGCGAGACCTCGTAAATAACTCGTAAATAACTATAGGTATCAAAAACAAAGTTTCTCATCCAAGACTCTATCCTCTTGCCAATTTTAGCTAGTAAATAATTATATCAAAAAAATAAGCTTTACACCAAAGAGTCTATTATCTCGTCAATTTTAGACTATGTACACGTGTATTTCTCTCTCTCTCTCTATAAGTGTAATAAGTAACTTCGTTACCTAAAAAATAACAAGCATTATTAGGATACGAAAATAGGGAGGGCTCGTAAATAACTATATAAAAACATTAAGCTTATCATCAAAGATTCTGTCACAATTTTAGGCTATCTACATGTTTCCTCCCCTCTCTCTCTCTGTCATTGAATATATATAGCTTGTGTCACGGTTTCTGTGGACATTCTCCTCCGAAATAGTTTAACAGGTATTCATGATATTTTTTGGATACTTCGTAGGTGTTAGTAAAGGTCATAAAGTATTTTTTACCCCAGTTTATATGGTCGAACAACGTTTGCTGGGTCAGCCAGTAGCTAAATCCACCTAAATCCACTCATCCTCTCTCTGAACATAGGATCTTCGTAACTATTCGCGATTGACTTGAAATTTAACAAAGTGAAACACGAACACGTAGGACGAATTTAGCCAAATTTCTACAAAATTGAAGACTACGCAGATGACCTTATGGGAACAGTTAGTATAATATGTAAAGATAATTTAAGTAACTAATTCTTCGTAGATGAGTGTACAGGCACTGGCTAGTTTTCAATATATAGAAGAGCTCTTCTAGATGTCCCTTACCAAACTCGTAAGGTGCATTAAGTTTCCAAGCAAAGACGAGTTTACGAGCTGCAAAGTGAAAATACTTGTTCGGACGGGCGTGTTTTGAGGTAAAGGTAAGGTTTTAAGTTCCAAGAGAGTACAGACAGGGCAGAAAGACAAACGTAGTCTATTTTACAATACTGACAATATTACCAAACCTCGCAATTCCATTTTGGTTCAATGCTTAATAATATTAACAGTTAAACCTTAATCAGCCAAAGTTAAAATTGGTCAAGTCCTTTTGATATTGAAAGAATACACAGTTAAAAATTAAAAAAAAAACTATATTAAAAAGGAGAATAGAAGGCAGTTGCCTCTGCAAGGCTGTTAACTCCTTCAAGGAGACAATGGAACAAGAACTGGAAGCAGCAGCACATGCCTCACTCCATACGAGGAAGAGCCTGGGCGACAGGAGGCGTGACAATGAACGCTTCTTATCTCCTTGAACTACCTTAGTCGGTTTCATCTGGGAGTTTCAGGGCGATTGCGCAAAGTAGCCTTTGACAGTCACAATTCAGGGTGAGGAGGGTGTTGCTGGGTTTTAATGGGTATTCTTGCACTGCTAGAGAGTTCCACACTACCTGGCCTCGTGGCAGGCGTAAAAGCATTTCCCATGGGAAAAAAGGCAGTTATAATTACTCATAAAAACAACTGCCTCATTGGTCGAGGTCCTGGGTTCGAGTCCCGTGTCGGGCCAATTTGAAATCGATATTAAGTTTTCTATTAAGATTTTCTTAATACTTACCCGAAGTTGGGAAAAATTTGGAGGTGTGATCCAACCCCGTGCCTCGGAGAGCATGTTAAGCCGTCCTGCGCCTGATCTGTCGGACTATAAGAGAGAAGGAATAGAGACTACACTTGTGTATCCGCAGTGGAGCAGCGTGTTGGGTCTATGCTCTAAAAACCTTCTCTCATATGAGTGAGGAGGCCTGTGCCCTTTTTTTACTCATAAAAACAGTTTTGCCAATTTAACAGTGAGTTGGATATCATTATCATTTGCGAAAAATACTGCAAATATAATCGATTGGAAAAATTAACATGTTATATAGAAACTAAACAAATAAGCCTGGCCTTTTGACACCGGAAACTGTAATGCATACGACTTGTTAAAAAGATATAATAATCTCGGAATTGTAAAGCCAAAATTTTCATATTTTTTCATCGTAAATGTTATCGCAGGCCATATTGTAAGGCCTCTAAAACGTCCTCGCTGCGTAATTGAACACGGCTTTCCACTTTGCCTCTCGTAAACGCTTCTTTTGTTAACAAACCTTATGTCCTAATGTGCTTTTATAGCTTGGAATACGAAAAGTCAAAAAGGCTAATCGAAATACCGATGTGACTTATGACAATTATTCGTGAAATAAATATTCTTTACTAATAACTGGTGATAGTACTAGAAATCTTCGCGGTGTCACGGTGTAGTTCCTGATCTCATGGGTTTAGGAGGAAATATGTGTTTAGCGATGGACTACTTCGACAATAGAGGTCCTGTATTCCATATTTGACAGTACATATTTATAAAATTGCCTTTCTAATTTGTTTGAGTCTAAATTGGTGGAATCGTAACTAGCATCATCGTACCATCAAAGACTCGTCCCCAAGAAAATATTTGAGTTTCGGTACGATACTGTACAGAACTGCCTCATTGGTCTAGTGGTTAGCATGTTCGACTACAGACATGAGGTCCTGGGTTCGATTCCCGGGTCGGGCCAATTCAAAAATCAATATTGAGTTTTCTATTAAGATTTTGTCAATATTTACCCGAAGTTGGGAAGTTGGCGGTGTGATCCACCCCCGTGCCTCGGAGAGCACGTTAAGCCGTCGGTCCTGCGCCTGATCTCTCTCCGGTCGTGTCGGATTCCCGTCACATCGGACTATGAGAGTGAAGGAATAGAGAGTGCACTTGTGTACTATGCCTGCCAATCCGCAGTGGAGCAGCGTGGTGGGTCTATGCTCTAAAAACCCTCGCTCCTCGGAGTGAGGAGGCCTGTGCCCAGCAGTGGGACGTTAATGGGCTGCTACTTACTTACTTTACGATACTGTAAAGCCTTAGGTTATCCCTTATTGCCATATATCAATTAGGGATATAGTCTAACCTAATCTGTTAGTACTCGTAATAATAACCATTACTAAATTTGAAGTCAGTCGCTAATATATTTTTATATCTAGTTTCTTTTATAAGTGAGCAGGTCTGTAGGCAACAGTCTCGCTGAAGGAAGCCCACGAGCGAGAGATGGAGAATGCAGTGGATGCTTCCCTCAGCGTCGAAGGAGGTGGAATGCAAGGCGGGGCAAGTTTGCGCATTTCTTCCCGCCTCCGTAAATCCTCCGTCGGACTCATGCGGGACACCGGGTCAGAATACGAAAGCTGAACACCTGGTGCCTCACTAATGGATGAAGAGGGTTCCGCTGGGTTTTAGTGGGTATTGCAAGTCATTCCATCGCCGAGTCCCACACTCCTGACGGGTCATCGGTCAGGGTTAGTGCGTAAATTGTATTTCACACTCCAGATCTTCACACCGAAGGAGGAGGCGTTGTTACGAACTTTTACGAACATTTGAACTACTTAATCGATCACAACTTTGTTTTGTCAGAGAAAATGTGCAAGCGGACCTCTGACAACGTTATCTCAGGTTGATGAAGATGCCGCTGGGTTTCTGTGGGTATTCTGGCACAGCCTTTGAGTCCCGCACTCACTACGTAAAAACAATGGGATATCAATAAGTTTCTACTGTCAAATTTGAAGGGAAATTTATTATTATAATGAAAGGTATCAGTTGGAGAGAGATTGAATGGTTCACAAATCGCTCTTGGATCAGTGAACTGTATATTGGTTCTTCGAGGATTTCTTTCTTCAGTCATTGTCTTCATCTTCGTTCTTCGGTTCTTCGGATGCTTTAATCTTCCGCAATATTATAATTAGGTGAATTAACTAGCAGCCTAACGTCTGACTGCTCGATATAAACCTCCTCATTCATAAGTTTCTAGAGCAATATCAATCTACAATCTAAACCTACCACTTTATTTATTTATATTAATCCATCGTAGGAGTTTGTTTTAAAATATAGGAATTCCTTAAGATTTATATGTCGGAGTGCAATAGTCTCGGCCATTAAAAGGCGAGGTGGCCATTGAAAGACGAGGTGGTATGTTTACATATTGTAACCAAAATTAGAAATTAATTTTGTACGTAGCGCGGAGGCAGACTATGAGGGTTCAGGTTCAATAACGAAATGCATCATTGAAAAGCGAGGTGGTAGGTTTAGATATTGTTACCTAAATTAGGAATTACTTTTGTACGTAGCGTGGAGGCAATGAGGGTTCAGGTTCAATAACGAAGTGCTTTGCTCTGGCTATTAGTAAAGTGATTTCTGTTTATTATGTGGTCAGGATTGGCCGAGTGGAACAAGATATTTTCGTGGAGGTTTACTTGCAGATTGGCCAGCACACTAGGACGTGTGCAAGTCAGGATGGCCGTGTCGGAGTGCAATAGTGTGTGGAACACTGGCGCCATCTGTATATCGGCGTGGGGCAGAGTCAATAGTGACGATCCGGCGCACGTCTCCCCAGTTTTCAGGTGACGGTTCGCCAAAGCGGTCGACTATTGAAACTGTCGCGTTCCTAGCTATTATTATTAATGGTAAGGTAAGTAGCAGCCTATTAACGTCCCACTGCCGGGCACACTCCTCACTCGTATAAGAGAGAGTTATTAGAGCATAGACCCACCACGCTGCTTCACTGCGGATTGGCAGGCATTAGTACACAAGTGCACTCTCTATTCCTTAAATATCATGTGAAGGTAATCCGACATGATCGCAGAGAGATCAGGCGCAGGATCGACGGCTTAACGTGCTCTCCGAGGCACGGGGGTGCCACCTTCCCAACTTCGGGCAAATATTGAGAAAATCTTAGTAGAAAACTCAATATCAATTTAGAGTTGGCCCGACCCGGGACTCGAACCCAGGACCTCATGTCTGTAGTCGAACACGCTAACCACTAGACCAATGAGGCATTATTAATGAATTTGTGCAAATTGATATCGGGTACATTAAGTGATTGAACATAATAATCTCAGTTAATAAAGGGTTTGATTGCACCAACATTACCCACACCAACGCCCACAGTATGGAAATTGAATTATGGATGCCATTAATGACGATGTCAGCGGAAAACCCTACGCCCCTATGCTTTATGCTCTATTATGCCTTCTCTATTATTCTCCGACATATATTTTTCTGTTTTTTTTTTAATGCTAACAATTGCCCAAGATGAAAGCGGGTTTTCCCAATAAGAGGTAATTTATTTCTTATAGTTTGATAATGAGAACTCAGTGGTGCTTGTCCATGATTCGATTTTTTGATTAATTGACCCCATGATTAACAACCATGATGCCCAAACGGTCATCATGGCTTATAACGCAAAGCTATAGAAATCAGAGAAAATAAACAAGTGTCACGTTGTTTTATGTATGAAATCTCCGTTCAACAAAATACATTTTATGCGCCCTTACATAGTGTACCCCATGTCCCATGAGGGTCTCATAAAGGCCCACCATTAAAAATCCATTTAAGTAATGCACATACCATGTTGACGTACACAAATTGATGGTCTTAAAGCGGGGTTACTGTTGTTCCTATTTTGTAAGATTTAAGCACATAAAAAGTAAAAGTAAGTAGCAGCCCATTAACATCCCACTGCTGGGCACAGGCCTCCTCGCTCATATGAGAGAGGGTTTTTAGAGCATAGACCCACCACGCTGCTCCACTGCGGATTGGCAGGCATAGTACACAAGTGCACTCTCTATTCCTTCACTCTCATAGTCCGATGTGACGGTAATCCGACACAACCGGAGAGAGAGATCGGGCGCAGGACCGACGGCTTAACGTGCTCTCCGAGGCACGGGGGTGGATCACACCGCCAACTTCCCAACTTCGGGCAAATATTGAGAAAATCTTAATAGAAAACTCAATATCGATTTTTGAATTGGCCCGACCCGGGACTCGAACCCAGGACCTCATGTCTGTAGTCGAACATGCTAACCACTAGACCAATGAGGCAGTCTTAAGCACATAAGTAAAGGGTAATCTATGTATACTTTTAAACAGAAATTTTGTTGAAACGACACGTGCCAAAACATTCATTATAATTTTGCCTCACTATCCGTTGGTATGTATGTTTCTTTTTCTGAAACATTTGGATGGTTTTTGGAAGTATATGTCCTGTGTAACCTTTGATAAAAATAAGATTTCGATAAAATTTTCACAGTACCTTCATATTTATTTATGTAATATTATAAAAACATTAGTATCAAATTCAAGACCTTAATAAGGAATAACTTCGATAAGCATAGTTGCTTAGTTATAACTATTTGCAAAGTTAGAAATGTTTTTAAGAATAATTTTTTCTCATATTATCTGTTTCGCTTATAAAAATTTTTAATCCGAAGCTTTTTTACCGTCAACGTAATTCTTCGCATCTTAAAGTTTCCTCACTTAGTTTACGTAAAAAAGGTACTTTAAATTTATTGAGAAATATATTTGTGAAGATTTTTAATTTCTACAATACTAGCTGATCCGTGGAACTTCGCATCGCAGTTTAAAATATGGGAGGGCAGGGGTATAGGGTTTCAAAAATACCTTATGACCTATTCTTTGACCTAGCAAAAATACATATAAATGTCATAAATATAGCTCGAGTCGTCTAAGAAGAGTTCGATAACAAATATTTGGCACCATTATGCCAGCGAGCATCAAAATGACCATAACTTAATTAAACGTACATACGAGTACATAGCATCATACCTCATTCCCATGGGGTAGGCAGAGACCACGTCCATTCATTTGCCACTATCCTTACATATCTCCTTCGCTTCTTCCATCCTCGCTAAATCTTTTATACAAGTTCGACGGTTCAGAGTACTCTTGACCTGACCCTGGTTTAAAACATCCTGGATTTCGTCCACGAACGTTCGCCTTGGTCTTCCCCTTCCAACTTTGCTATTCACTCTTGGCTGATAAATCCTTTTTGGCAGTCTCGTTTCATTCATTCTCTCTACGAGCATCTAAGCATACCTTTCTCAATTTTAGACACTACATCTTCTTTTACACCACAACGTTTTCTTATCACACTACAATAATTATTTATATATATAATTTTTTTTTCAAATTTACCACACTCTGGCAGATTGATACCCAGCGAGAGGACTTCAGTGGCTTCTTTTGACTATGTTGGTTGAAGGAGACCTATAGCCGAAAATCTGGGGCGAGCCGAGAGTATAATGGGTACTATGTTCGCTGGGTAGCTAGATTTGCGGTCTGTGTCTTCCTTTTGTGAGCCTGCCAACTGTCGGAAGGAGGTATTAGAAAGGAACAGTGCGGTCGAAGCTTCTCCCGCCTACTGGAGGAGAGAGGTCACAGAACCCGCAGTTTTCTCCCAATCCTTGAATCCTTGAGTCAGACTTACCCGAATGCCAGAGCTGAATGAATCAGCGAACATTTGGCTCATAGCATACGGATGAAGAGAGTTCTGCTGGGTTTTAGTGGGTATTCTGGTGTGGTCTGCGATTTGTATAATTCTGGATGAAGGTTTACTCGATCGGGCGTGTGTAAGAACATTTTCTAGCGAAAAGAAAATGCTTACCAGCTAGTGGGAATGGCGAGTAAGATGCAAATGTAGAGTTCTCTGGAGTTATCAATCCTTTCGAGCTCTACTAAAGGATGAGGATGGTATAGTTGAGCTTAAGTGGGTAGTCTTGGATACAATTGACTCACTCCCGGTTAGATTTAAGTCTGATCGGGCTGCGCCCCTAACATATGAGATTAGGAGGTCATACAAATATTGGTAAAAGTGTGTCTAATGAATATTTCATTACATTTCCACTATAATCCTGCGTCGATACTCGATTGACAGCTAATACAAGTAGGCTGTCACCGGGAATCAAATGCGAAACCATTATTCTTATATCTTAATCAAACTGAATGAAAGAATGAAGCGAACCGCAAACGGGGTTTGCTTTGTTATTTATTACTTGTAACCAGACGCCGAGGAGTTGTAGTTGGATCATTAATAAGAACTTACTTAACTTTGAGAGGGTTACAAGTTGGTATACCTTTGTTTGAAATAAGTCCTTTTTCATACATAACTTTATATTGGTAACACAATTGCTTGTTACTTTGATAAAGTTTGAAATATACTCCGTATTTGTTAGATTTCCGACAATGTTAGTTCAATCACAGAACTAATAAAGTCTAAGACTTATGACCTACATTCATTTTGATTTACAGTGAAATAAATGGTACTTTAGAAGTGCATTTAGCTTTACTAGAAAGCTATTAAGTTCCTTTTCAAACATATTTCAGTTATAAATGGCTCTCTTATAAACTTTATATTTGTTAGAGAGATTTATATTTTGTTTTCTGTGTCGTATAATGGATAGAAATGAAAAGTGCTCGACTGTTTCAAGAGTTTGTTGACATCTTCTCGATAGGATAAACTATCAGAACTAGGCTCATCATAAAAAGACAGAATTGATGGTTCAGAAGAGCTCAATAAGCCTACTTGACTTAAGAATATTTTGGTTATGAGTTCTAGCTAAGTTTTTAATGAAAATACGTTAAAATCACTAGGTATTTACGTAAATGTCAGTATTTTTACTCAAACGTCAGTAGCCAATTCTTAACTTATATAAGAGGAAATTGATTATACGATAATAAAACTTAATTTAAAGCTTAATTATCTTATAAATACATTATAATGGTATTAACTTTAAGGTTCATATAGTGGGTCGGGTCGGCCTCTCTGTTAATTACACCAGTTGCTAATAAAATACGCTGTTTTTCCAGAACTACCTACTTTAACAACCACTTAGTCAATTTTGGTGGAAGGTTAGAGTTTAACTGTAACCTAATAGATGGCAAGTGATGATACAATCATAAGATGGAAGCTGGTTAACGGATCAAAGATTTTTAATGTGATGTCGTTACAAACAAATTTTTATGGCCTTAAATCGCAAACGCTGGCTAAACCTCACAAGATAGACCAAATTAATGTGCTAGGGAATTGTATATCTTTAAAAGATCCATAAAAATTTCCGCAATAGTATACATTTATCTCTAAAGGATAGCCAACTGTAACCGGTTTTTATCTTTTACTTATTACAAAAAAGATATGTACTTTTAACTGGACTGCCTTATTGGTCTAGTGGTTAGCATGTTCGACTACAGACATGAAATCCTGGGTTCGAGTCCCGGGTCGGGCCAATTCTAAATAGATATTGAGTTTTCTACTAAGATTTTCTCAATATTTACCTGAAGTTGGGAAAAATTTGACGGTGTGATCCACCCCCGTGGTTCGGAGAGCACTTTAAGCCGTCGGTCCTGCGCCTGATCTCTTTCCGATCTTGTCGGATTACCGTCACATTGGACTATGAGAGTGAAGGAATAGAGAGTGCACTTTTGTACTATGCCTGCCAATCCGCAGTGAAGCAGCGTGGTGAGTCTATTGGTAGTCTACTTTCTCATATGAGTGAGGAGGCCTGTGCCCAGCAGTGGGACGTTAATGGGCTTCTATTTACCATATATACTTTTCAAGCCATTTTACAATAAATTCTTACTCTCTACGCAATTTAAATACATCAAGTACATTGTATATTTCATGTAGATCAAAACCGCCATCAACAGTATTTCATTAAAATGGATAATTTAGGCGATATCAGGGATTTAATAAGCATCATCAAAGCGGAGCATCAAATAGATGTTACTGAAGGTAAAATTCTTTGTTACTTTCAGTATTAATTGCCATTTCAATTTAGTTATAATTAAACTGAAAAGCTGATTGTTAACAATTGTATAAATAACTTTTTCCTCATGTTACTAAGCGGAACATATTTATCTAGCATGTCATTTTGATATGTCATTTGACATTGTTTGTGATACCGCTAATGGCGTACTGTTATTTACACAACCTATTCCTGTCATGTCAAATTGTTTGACAATGCAATTAAATTGAACAATTAAAAGGGTCAGCAAATTAATGCACTTTTAAATAATTGGATTTGTTTTATTTATTCACCATTTTTTTTAACTAACATACCGCCAAACAAAAAGATTTGTGTTCCGGTACGATGCTGTGTAGAAACCGTAAGGGGTATATCACCTCTTAACAGATTAGCGCGTTTCCATCTTAGACTGTATCATCACTTACCATCAGGTGAGATCACAGTCAAGCGCTAATCTGCCGGCAATAAAAAAAAAATTTTTTAGTTGGGAAATGCTTTAACGCACGACTAAAGAGTCGGGATTGTAGGACTCACCGATGAGACAGAATACCCACTAAAACCCAGCGGTCCCACGTCATCCTAGGGTAGTACACCAGCGGCTCGCTTGCGCATTCCTATATGGTGTCCCGGATAAAGCCGAATCAAGATTCAAGGTTGTGGGACGAGGCACCCAAATCCACGCCTTCTGCTTCCCAACCTTCGATGATGTATAGCAGAGGCATCAGGAGCAACCTCCCGCTCCCTCTCAAATGCCTCCTTTAGCGTGATAACATTTTCGCAAAAGGAGGCCGTTCTACTGCATCGCTAGCGACCATTGCACGGGCAATGCTAGTCAGTGCAAGGTCACCGCCAATCAACGACACCAAAAGGTGCCGCTGTGATGCCCACGCCGAGCATTCTGCCACAGTATGGTGCGCTGTGTCGACGGGGTCACCGCACTCGTGGCATATGGGCGTCCACCGTCGCGACAACTGCCATGGAGGTTTTGAGATTCTCCCTCCATCTTATTTTCAGAGTCCTTTCGGCTAGGACTCTGATCCTTTGGACCTCTTCATTATTAGGCGGTCCTCCAATAGACCTCGCGTCTTGTCTACATTGATAGGTAGCGTCAAGGACTTCCGCCCGAAGCTCCCATGGAGGGTCACCCGCCAGGAGCGTTGCTGCCGTCCAGGACACCGTACGGTATCCACGAATCGTCCTAACTGCTATTACTCTCTGCGCCCTTCGTAAGAGAGCTTTATTACGAACGGTCAGAGCGTTTGCCCACACGGGTGCGACGTACAGGGCCATACTAGCAACTACTCCGACATATAATTTCCCAGGGCGACCCTGGGTCTCCCAGATATTTCATCTGGGCTTTCACTTCTACTACTGCACTCCCCAAATTCAGTATTGCTCTTCGCGTAAGACCTTTCCGAGGTCCATGAAAGAGCAGTGCCTCGATCTTGTTGATGGACACCTCGAATAACAAAAAAATGCTTGGTTTTATTAAACCACGACGCAAAGTTAAACAGCTGATGTGAGCTGTCATATTGCCCTTGGCTGCTCTACTCTTTCTGCGCCTGTAATGCGACATGCAATAGATCTACAAGTTGTAGTCCAAAATACACGATCTTGTACCGTTTTTGATCTTCAGCTTTCGGCTGCTCCTTTTTCTTTAAGATAAAAAATTATAGATTTCAAATGATTTTGATTTGTTGTCATGGATGAGACGTCTCCACAATTAGCTCTATTGAATCGTTATTAGTCTTATCATTGGTAACAAATCTACCAGTCCAAAACCTCTTGAAAATGTAGTTTTTTATGGCTACATTGTGTTTTGTTCACATTTTTGTCCTTTTGGATAATAACTTGCTTTCTATATACAATATGGGAAAATTTATATATTATTGATTTCGACAGAAAAAAAAATGTAATGAATATGAGCAAGTTTAAATTGATTAGGAAAAGACTTACTACCTATTTAAAATATAACTAATTAAAGTATGTAATACGTTATTACTGATATCAGATTACTGCTTTAATTAAAATTATAATATTATTTATTTAGCAAAATAACGATATGGGAACGTTTGGAAAATTAACTTTTTATGCGTACACTACAGCATAGTAAGACATAGATTTGATTTGAAGTAACTTATGAAATATGACCCATGTCGGATTTTAATAGCCTCCAAAAAGGGGTTTAGTAATTTATATGAAAATATAGAATTTGCTTATGAAAAGTTTACATTCAGACCACTGAGATTGTATTTATACATAATTCATTCTAATAATCGTATATACTCGTAGAATCTATACGTCATTGAAAATGTTTTGTTATACAATTATATCTTAAAAATCTCTTTAAAGAAATAGAATAATTGCTATTAGGAAATTTAGAAATGAAAAGGATGTCACGAGTAAGAAAGGAGAGAATAAAAGTTTATATAAAAAAAGTAACGACATGTAACGAAAGGGCAAAGGCCATCTCATTGCCAAAGTAACTACTAGCAAATGATATCTTTTAGTCAAAAGACTTGCTAGCAAATGATATCTCTTAGTCAAAAGACGTACTAGCAAATGACATCTATTAGTTTAAGGAAGTACTAGCAATTGACATCTCTTTGCCCAAGTAACTACTAGCAATTGACATCTCTTTGCCAAAGTAACTACTAGCAAATGATATCTCTTAGTCAAAAGATGTGCTAGCAAATGATATCTATTAGTTTAAGGAAGTACTAACAATTGACATCTCTTTGCCAAAGTAACTACTAGCAATTGACATCTATTTGCCGAAGTAACTACTAGCAAATGATATCTCTTAGTCCAAAGACTTTCTAGCAAATTATATCTCTTTGTTAAAGGACGTACTAACGAATGCTATCTCTTAGTACAAGTATCTAATAGCAAATGCTGACAGGTCGCTGATCTAAGTTTAATTACTGCAACAAAAAGTAATTTACGTTTATCACCATGTGGACGGAATTGGTCCAATGGTTTAGACGACAAAACGTAACAGACAGACATATTTGAATAGATTTATAATTTGAATTGCAAATATCGAGAGTCCCTTGACAAAATTTGCAGGGGGTATAGAGAAATGGGAAATAATTGCTTCGGCTCCACTCAGACATTCAAATCGTGATACTTGTTCACTTCTCTCGATATTAAAAGAGATTTTGGTAATTGATAGCATGTAAATAACAAAATACCATCAGAGGCCCTTTTTAATTAATGGACAGAATTTTCAAACAGTTTATTTAATGGAGAGATTTTGCCGACAGCGTTAATTGTATACGTCGTTTGGCTTCCATGGATTTTTTGTATTCCCTTTATAAATATAGGCAAATGCTTCATTGAAATTTTCCTTTTATAAGTAATGCTACAGTTTAAGCTGGTAAGGTAATGAAGGCACGATAAATAGAGGTCTATTTAAGTCCCACTGCTGGGACCGTCCGTTCGCGCAATTTTCCTAAAAAGTCGTATAAAGTTTTTGCTTCTCAGGAGCTACTCGGATGGTTATCACAACTAGTTTAATAAGAAAAAGAACTTGATGCAGTCTTAAAATATAAACAAAGTAACTCACTATACGGCTATGAGGTATATATCGTAAAATCTCCTGGGCGTCTGTTTATTAAGATGCCGTGTTTAATCAAGGGAGAAAACTGTGTAATTAAATTCCGCCCAATAAGGACGGGCGAGGAAATTTTCTTAATTCGCCAAACTGGCTTTTCTTCAAGTTTACTAAAATATAATTTGTTTTTTGAAACAATTTCTGTATAATTTTGCTGTTACGGTAATAGTACTCGCTTCGGTAGCAGAGTTTCTGGGTTCGATGATGACTTATCCTGTTATAAGCTCATGTTGCAATGCGCATTGGAGCAACGTGGTGGGTCTATGATCTCTCATATGAGTGAGGAGACTTGGCCTAACAGTGGGATGGATGGAATGGGCTGCTACGTACCCTTTTTTACTCCAACAACTGCGTTCGTGTAGTAAAAAGAAGTAAAGGAATAGAAGCAAAGTAAGAAAGTAAAAAGATTTAGTAGAAAAAACATTTTGAATAAAGGCAAAACTGAAAATGTCAGTTCTCGTCGAAAATTGATTTTTATTAACTTTTAGACGTTTTCTGTTTTAATATATTTCGGGGAATAAGAGAGAAGGAGCAGCACAAAGCATAGAGGCGTAGGGTTCTCCGCCGACATAGTAATTAATGGCTTCCATAATTCAATTTTCCATACTGTGGGCGTTCTTGGGTAATATTGGTGCAATCAAACACTTTGCTAATTAACTCAGACTATAATTTTCAATCACTTAATGTTCCCGATATCAATATACACAAACTCATTAACAATAATAGCTAGGAACGCGACAGTTTCAAAAGTCGACCTCAACGGCGTGCCGTCACCCGGGAACTACCGAGAGTCGCGCCGGATTGCAACTTATTGACTCTGCCACACGCCGATAGACAGATGGCGCCAGCTTTCCACAGACTATTGCACACGGACCAGCGTTCCACAGACTATTGCACTCCGACATATATATTTATTATTTATCATATTATATACATCTGGAAAATAAGATAATCACGAGCTTCAACACTCATTTTCACTTTTTTATCTCGCTCGAAATCTCTTTTCCGCCACACAAGACAAGGTCGATTACTACGTCATCATCATCATTTTCTTGCCCTTATATGCCATTAGGTGGGGTCGGCACAGTGTGTTTCCTTTCGCCACTTCACTCTATCCGCTGCCATTTATACATTCACATGCCTTACACACATATCTGCTTTCACACAGTTCATCCACACTTTTTCTGGTCGCCCTCTCCCGCTTACCATCATATTTAGGGCCCTCTTGCATACACGGCTATCCTTTCTTCTCATGGGAGGTCCATAACAGAATAGCCGTCCACTCCTTAATTTCTCGGTCACTGGTGCTACTTTCACACTTCGACTAATATAATTCCTAATCTTATCTAATTTTGTCACACCATACATCCATCTCAACATTCGCATCTACACAGCATGCAATTTCCTTTCATTCTCCCCTTTGATGGCCCAGCACTCTGATCCATACAGGATGACAGGTCTTACGATCGTCTTGAACAAAATTCCCCTTTAGTTTGAGGGGCATTCTGGCATCACAAATTTTTCCCGAGACCTGCCGCCATTGTGAAGTATATATTTAACTAGGTGTCCGGTTTGACATAAATTGCCAAATACGCATGTCATTGGTACATAGTTACATAATTTAAACACGTCGTTGGTATATAGGCATATTTGCTCAATTAATTGATATCTGTATCAATAATGCCTGGATTTTGTACTGGAGGTACCACTTTCAAAGAAAATCTGAAGCAAAGCTTTAATTGAAAGATTTCCGATACGAGTACAGCGCACTAACCAAGAGGAGACCACGATAAGGAAGCCTTGTAAGCCCAGATTGGCAGGGCAGATTAACGAAATAGCATTCTCTCTAATTATCTTTCTAATTTTTCTGAGTCTGGACTGGGGGGCTGCAGCGGGGGTTTTTTGCCACCCTACCAGTAAGACGTACCGCTAAGCAAATAAAAGAAATAGAATCGCTGCGTATTACTACATTACTAAGCCATCTTGACTCAATAGTGGTGAAATTGTACATATTTGTAGCTAAAAGTGCACACTTTCTACCTTACTACGTTACAGATAATCCCTAACCCTACCAAAAATACAAAGTTAAAAGTAAAGTCACATATTGGTCCTATGGGCGGCATTTCTAAGTTTATCTTTATAGGAAGAAACTGGCGTGATTGATTGTACTTTTCAATCCAGTATTATGCTCAAGTAGAAGATCGTTAGGAAATGTACATATCTAGAAGTAATTCTAGGGTGTATGTAGTCTCTCAGTTCTCAGTGAAACAGCGTCGTGTCTAATCTCGAAATACTCTCTCTCCTTTACACGAGGAGGCTTGCACCCAGCTGTGGGATGTTAACAGGCTTCTACTTACCTTTCTTTTGCAACTAAGGCATATACTTAACTTTCCGTCGGGACGTTAACAGGCTGCTAATTACCTTTCATTCGGGTCATTAACAGGTTTCTAATTAACTTTCCTTCAAGAATTTAACAGGCTGCTACTTACCTTTCTTTCGGGACGTTAACAGGCTTCTATACACAGCGGCATATTAAGCGGAACATAAAAAATAATAATAATAAAGGATTGATATCAGTATCATATAAGGTTATTAAAAAGGTTTCTACTTACCTTTGTTTTGGGACGTCAACAGGCGTCTACTTAACTTTCCTTCGGGACGTCAACAGGCGTCTACTTACCTTTCCTTCGGGACGTTAACAGGCTTCTAATTAACTTTCCTTCAAGAATTTAACAGGCTGCTACTTACCTTTCTTTCGGGACGTTAACAGGCTTCTATACACAGCGGCATATTAAGCGGAACATAAAAAATAATAATAATAAAGGATTGATATCAGTATCATATAAGGTTATTAAAATATTTTTTATGTTCCGCTTAATATGCCGGTGTGTATACTTACTTTTGTTTTCGGGCGTCAACAGGCGTCTACTAACCTTTCCTTCGAGACGTTAACAGGCATTTACTTACTTTTCAATCAGGACGTTAACAAGCTTCTACTTACCTTTCCTTCGGGACGTTAACAGGCTACTATACACAGCGGCTTATTTAGCTTACTTTTGTTTTGGGACGTCAACAGGCGTCTACTTAACTTCTTTCGGGATGTTAACAGGTTTCTACTTACCTTTCCTTCAAGAATTTAACAAGCTTCTACTTATCTTTCCCTTCGGGACATTAACAAGCTTCTACTAATTTTTCTTTCGGGACGTTATTAGGCTTCTACTTATCTTTACTTCGGAATGTTAGCAGACTTCTACCTAGGTTTCTTTTTACATGTGTTAAGAAAATAGACTTTGTAAAATATTACTATATTTGTAACATGTAACATAGCAATTACAAAGTCGTGCATAATTAAGCGTATAAGCGATTATAGCACAAGCGAAGCGTTCTATACCCTCACGTCCTTTACTGAAAACCAGTACGCCGTGAAAATTTCTGTAAAAAACTCGGTGTAATGCGCTGGAACAAATATATATGGGGTTAATAAGAAATTTAGGTAAACGAGCGTCACACGCGTTTCCATTCGCATAGACTGTGTAACAATGTGTAAATTTATATGATATTTTGGGTAAAATGTCATAAAAATTTCTACTTGGACTATTGGTGACCTTGTTTGGCTATAGACATGACATCCTGGGTTCGATATCGAGTTTTTAGTTGAGAAATTCTCGGTATTTGCCCGAAGATGTGCAATTGGCAGTGTGCTCCGCCCCCAGGGCTGGGACAGCACATTAAACCTTCGGTCCTGCACCTGATCTCTCTCTGGTCGTATCGGATTGCCGTCACATCGGTTTATGAGAGTGCAGGAATAGTGAATACACTTGTGTACTATGCCTGCCAATTCGCATTGCAGCAGTGTGATGGGTGAGGAGGCCTGTGCCCATCAGACGAACCTTAATGTGCTGCTACTACCTTCATAAAAATGAAATAGATATGCCAATATAAATAAATGCAATCTAATATATTTTACTAATTAACAACGAAAAGTATGTCTGTATAAGTGTACATACGGAGGAAGTGAAACTTCTGAGACTGATTATAGTGTATATTAATAATATAAAGAAGAGTTTCTTTGAAAGCTCTGATCTCAGGAACTACTGGTCCGATTTGAAAAGTTCTTTCAGTGTTAGATAGTCCATTTCTCGTGAAAGGCTTTTGCCTAATATTATCATGCATAGACTTATAGAAGCGGTGCAGCAATGAACAATGTTCCAAAAATTGGGATATTTTTGCCTTTAGAGAGCTTCCGCTGCGTGTGCTGCGTAAACTGTTAAAGTTTCGGAAAAATTATGTATGACAGAATTATTTACCTTTAGAAGTTCTAACAAAAAGTCCACGACACCATAGGTCTATGTTTTAAGGTTGGCTCATTATATGCTTATCAAACCATTTTTAGACTAATCATATTTGCTACTTTTCTCTCTCTTGTGAAGTGCAAAAATTTCAACGTGTGAAGAAACTGATTAGGTTATGACTATCTGAAACGGATTAACAGGATTTTGAACTGAAATTTTACTGAGTCTCCCTTTATATCCACTTTTCAATCGTAAATAAAATACTTTGTTATTCAACTACTTAAGTTCATATACTTATTTTACTCACTGTGCCTGACACTTGATGTTATTATACAGGGACATCTATTGAAAGCTTACGTAAAAAGTTCAAAGCTTTGTCTATGTATGAGGTTAATACTTATAAATGTTACGCATTTTGTAATAATTAAGCCTGTAATCTTGAACATTTCAACATAAGATACTGGACCTTAGATGTATTATGCCTGTAAATTAAATATGTAGGGTTGGTAGAGATTTCGCAAAGTGAAAAGTAATCCTGTATATACTAATTTCCCTCGGCCCCGGGGGAGCTGGGTCTAATCTCAGTTCAACCGACCCTAAATATCCATAACATTGCTTTAACCTGAGGTACTGCCTCGCAGGAAGCAGCTTTAGCAAAAGGTTTCCCTTTAGTCGAGTACCGTTTGGTTTGCATACATTATACGTTTAGATATAAATGTTTCTAATACTGAAATCATATGCAGTCCAAAACATCACATTAAAAGCCGCTTAAAAAGCACTTTGGAATCATCAATAGTCTGTCTTTGGTAACAAATCTACCACCGTTTTGGAAAGTTGATACCGAAGAAACTGCCAAGAAACTCAGAGGTTACTCCTTTTAATATATATATCGGAGTGCAGTAGTCTGTGGAGCGCTGGCGCCATTTGTCTATCGGCGTGGGACAGAGGTAATTAGTGGCAGTCTGGCGCACTTCTCTCGGGAGTTCTCGGGTGACGGTCCGCCAGAGTGGTCGGCTATTGAAATTGCCGCGTTCTTAGCTATTATTATTAATAAGTTTGTGTGAATTGATATCGGGAACATTAAATGATTGAAGATTATAATTTGAGTTAATTGATAAAGTGTTTGATTGCACCAACTTTACCCACCAACGCCCACAGTACGGAAAATTGAATTACGGATGCTATTAATGACGATTTCGGCGGAAAATCTTTGCTTTGTGCTTCCTTTCTCTCTTATTCTCCGAGATATATTTTGTAGCTATTGAAACGAATCGCGAACCTGAAGTGGCAATGGGGGGGCACATAGTCCCACGGACCGAAGGACGTTGGGGTCTGAAGGTGCTGGAATGGCGACCCCGCACCGGTCGGCGCAGTGTAGGCAGACCCTCACAAGGTGGGCCGATAACATAAAGAGCGTCGCCGGTAGCCACTGGAGCCAGGAGGCGGAAGATCGGGCCTTGTGGACCTCAATACTTGAGACCTATGTCCAGCAGTGGACGTCCATCGGTTGAAGCGACGACCACAACGAGGTATTGTAACCCTTTAGCTTTCATGTGCAAATGAAATCAAGTTCAAACAGCTCTA
The DNA here is from genome assembly GCA_015832385.1 of Elymnias hypermnestra. Lineage (NCBI taxonomy): Eukaryota > Metazoa > Arthropoda > Insecta > Lepidoptera > Nymphalidae > Elymnias > Elymnias hypermnestra. The sequence continues at coordinate 9,281,856 of JACTOM010000934.1, forward strand.
TTATAATATGCTTTTTGTAGTTTTTGTAATAGGTTGTTCTTAATATATTTCTTAAAACCCGGGGGGGGCATACCCAGAAATGATTCGGGTATCTTATCAATAAATGCGTATGCTCAAGTGGTATTTGAAACTTCTACACCCTAAAACACGGTATAGAATGTTGTAAAGGAAGACATTGACCATAGGATTCGAACTGACTGGCAAAAATGGAGAGAGTTAACGGGGATGCTATATGACTCTCAAATGCCTATCAAAATTAAGGGTAACGTCTACAAACGAGCTGTGCGACCCGCGCTTCTGTACAGTGCTGAATGTTGATCAATGCGTAAGCAAGATGAACAGAAGATGCACTGCATAGAAATGCGAATTCTCAGATGGGCCGGGGCGTCTCGAACATCTGGAATGACTATATACGTGGAACATTTACATATATACATACATACGAGTACATACATAGCATCACGCCTCGTTCCCATAGGGGCAGGCAGAGACAACATCCTTCCACTTGCCACGATCCTTGCATATCTCCTTCGCTTCTTTCATTCTCATTAAACCTTTCATACAAGTTCATCGGTTTAGAGTACTCTTGACCTGGCCGTTATTTAAAATGTCCTGGATTTGGTCCAGGAACGTTCGCCTTGGTCTTCCCCTTCCAACTTTCGCATTCACTCTTAACTCATTAATCCTTTTTGTCAGTCTCCTTTCATTCATTCTCTCTACGTGCCCAAACCATCTGAGCATACCATTCTCAATTTTAGTTTCTTCTTTTATACCACAACGCTCTCTTATCACACTATTTCTTACTCTGTCACTCAGTTTTAATCCACTAATGCTTCTCAATGCTCTCATCTCTACCGCATTTATTTTACTTTTGTGATTCTTCTGCCACACACAACTTTCACTACCATACATAAGTGTTGGCACCAACACTCCAGCATGCACTGCCATACTAGCCCTTTGAGACACCATTTTCCCTGCATTCACTCTCCTTTCAATATCACTTTCACATGTTCCATCTTTTGTAAATTTAGATCCCAAGTATGCAAATTCTTTCACCTCTTCCACTTGTTCCCCATCTATCAAAATATAACCATTCATCATAGATTCATCTCGTTCAACATTACAGTGGCGCCTATACAGGAAAAAATGTGCTAAAGTAGATTGCGTTGGTTTGGACAGGTAATGAGATGGGATGAAGGCCATATGACGAAGTCTGCACTGCAGTTGAAGGAAAAAGCCCTGGTTGCCCCTCCCCCACAACTTGGATGAGCACTATTAAAACAAACATACAGTTAATGGTTGTCTCTTACCAGATTAACGTACTTCCATCTTAGACTGTATCATCATTTACTATCAGATGAGATGACAGTCGCGCGCTAAACAATCAGCAATAAAATAAAACTAATTACTTATGACATAAATATTGTTGTTTCATGTATAATCATATAAAGAGCTATTCATTTTTGAAGTGTTTGAAAGTTAGGTAGTTTCAATATTTTCAAATAACCTTAAAATTGTCGTCGAATTTCAATCCCTGTGCGACCACTAGTTAAAATAATTACGCTAATAATCCAAAAAAAGGCGTTGGTTTAATTCTAATGCACATAAAATCCTTCAGTCCGTCCTTTCCGAAATTAAGTATGCCAAATTAGGGTTAGGTACCCTAAAACAACATTTCACTAAAACGGACCCATTTAAATTATCATTAAATCCCGCATAATCCAGCTAATGTATTTCTCATAATTAATTTCACGATTCTCTGCGACCCTCGATAATCTGTCCTAAATATGAGGCTTAAAAGATGAACCCTTGCGACTTGTCCATTCTACAAAAAATAATTAAAAGTGCGTGCGTACAAAGTATACATGTCAGAAGTGAAACCCCTTTGGCAAACTAATTTTTAAGTCTTGTTTATATTTATACAAATCTGAAACTTTAGATTTCCGAGACTCAGAGGCAGGGAAAAGGAAGATATGTTAGGAATTTAATTAATTGAATTGTTATTAAAATATTAAAGATGTCGAAAGTTAATACAAATAATGTATTGAAATTTCAAATGACGAATTGTAAATAAAAACGCCACGTGTTTTTGTCAAAACTAGAAATTATTATATAAATTTTGTTTTTGAATTTTACATATAAAAAAATAGTATGTTGTTTGTAAATATTAAAACTACCTTACCTTCAACGTTCTGCGACGTGGTCGCTGACTATGGGCCTCATGCGGAAGGTCAGAGTCACTCAGCTTACGATGGAGAAGGCTATGCTCGGAGTTTCTCTACGTGATCGAATCAGAAATGAAGATATGCGTAGTAGAACCAAAGTCACCGACATGGTCCTACGAATCACGAACCTGAAGTGGCAATGGGCGGGGCTATGTGTCCGAAGGACTGATGGATGTTGGGGGCCGAAGGTGCTGGAGTGGCGACCCCGTACCGGACGGCGCAGTGTAGGCAGACCCCCCACAAGGTGGACCGATGATATAAGGAGGGTCGCCGGTAGCCGCTGGATCTAGGCGGCGCAAGATCGGGCCTTGTGGACGTCATTACGTGAGACCTATGTCCAGCAGTGGACGTCCATCGGTTGAAGCGATGACGACGATGACGACCTTCAAACGAATTAGCATAAAAACCGCTGCACATCTTCCTGTTAAACAAGTTTCACTTCAAATATTTATTTCTTTATAATTAGCTAAAGTAGTTTTTCATATCGGTGTTACTAAGTAGCACTATTTATCCTTATGACATCAGCTATCTATTTATTAAAGGCTCGTTAAAATAGGTCCAGCAGTTACACAGGTTAGCCTAAATAAGCAAGTAGACAGACAAACGTTATTTTATATGTACACAGTGTAAACTAGACAATTTAGTGAAAATCTGCTAATTTGAAATTACAAACAGACACTACAATAGTAACGTCAGGTTTATACCAAGTTATTCTAGAAGTTACTTAACTTTTAATACAGGATATTACATTTTGGATTAAAAAATGAATAAATTTGGAAAATGGCTTTGAAAAATTATCCAATTACAGACCAAATTGCTTGAATCTCAACCCTAAATCTATCGAAATAGATTTCTTTAATTAGGACCGCGGGTTAAATAATCGCCTTCTTTCGACGTCCGATAACGTTCCGATATATCACGTAGCCGTAATCGATATGCTGGCTTCGTTAAGGTTTTTCATTATATTCAATAATGTGGAAAATCTTTCTTATTCAGAACAGTGTCTTATCAAAACTGAAGTTTTCATTGCCCTTATTTTTGCATTTCTTGGAATGAAAAACATTAAGCTACCATAAATTTTGTTGGGGAGGGATTCAGGATCAGACGAATCCTCCAGGGTTCAGGTGCTTCGATCTTGCGGGTTCCAGTTTGGATCTTCGGTTCTTGCCGTTTCCGATCTTCAATTCTCGGTTCTTCGTTACTTGAGTCTTGGGTTTAAATGTTTGTCGTTCGGTTCAAGTTGACTTCCAAGTTCTGGTTCTTAATGGGCGCTTAGTAGGGGATCCACTCCGCTCGGGAGTCCAAGGCGTAATCTGTCATTCATACTCTGGGAGAGGCCTTTTATACAACTCCTACTCGGCACGTACATACGGCGCGACGAGTAGGAGAGAGGGCAATCGCGGGTGCTGAGGTAGGACAGGGGTATTGCTCGGTGCTCCCGCAACAAATCTAATATACAGATGAGTTCGTACAAAACAAAACGTCATAACGAATTTTTTGTTTATATTTCAATAAAAATATTGTATAAAGCCACCTTGTATTTGATTCAACGGAATTCCACATGTGAATATATAACAATGTGAAATAAAACAAAGATTTGCAATTATAATTGTACTGTAAAAATGGGTGTCCATATCGACTGCCCGTACGTATAAAGAGTCAAGTATATCCTATTATAAGTAATCCTTAAGTTACTGCACCATTTTTAATAACGATGTTTATATTAAATGGCTATATTATTTCAAGACAGACAAGGACTTAGGTTCACATATGCGGTGATACAATTATAAAAAGTAATAATATATATAATAATAATAACCTTTTATTTTTTACATCACACTTACATAAAACAAGTAAAGTAGCCGCAGGACAAAAAAATGTGATACCGAAAAAGGGAACACCGCTCAGCGATTGTTGGTATTTCGTCCCAGCGCTGGTTTTCAACGGAGACCCGGACGGACACAAACAAACAAAAACACAATGAAACCAAATGAAATTAAAAATAAAGTATGTACAATAAATACTAAATAAATAGATAATACATAATTAATACATAATAAATAATTAATTCTTAATTACACGTGCAATATAATAATAAGAATAATAATAAAGATCTTTATTCACAGAAACCAGAGTAAGAACAATAAAAGTTGATAATAAAAAGAAAGAGCAAAAACACAATAATAAAAGATGTAAAATCTAAAACTATGTAATGGACTAAGAAAAAAGAAAAAACGATAAGAACTGCATACATGGGCTGTGGTTTTATTTACTGTAGCTTAAGGGAGATGTTCTAAAAAACTTCGGACGCTAAATACTTGCATATAGGTTATACTCGCACTATAAAAAAAAACGCATCTGAGTTATAATAATATGATTATAATAAACAATAACATATATTATATTTACTATTTCTATTTTTAAAATTATTATTTAACAATTGTCCAATTTGTGTTGGACTTTTGTACATTTAGAAGCCACTGTTTGCACAGGGCTTTGAAATTTCCCACGCAATATGTCGGAGTGCAATAGTCTGTGGAACGCTGTCGCGATCTGTCTATCGGCGCGGGGCAGAGTCAATACGTGGCAGTCCGGCGCGACTCTCGGCAGTTTTCAAGTGGCGCTCGACCGGAGCGGTTGACTTTTTGAAACTGTCGCGTTCCTAGCTATTATTGTTAATGAGTTTGTGTAAATTGATAGAGGGAACATTAAGTGATTGAACATTATAATCCGAGTTAATAAATAAAGTGTTTGATTGCACCAACATTACCCACGAACGCCCACAGTATAAGAAAGTAAATTATGGATCCCATTAATCACGATGTCGGCAGAGAACCCTATGCCTTGCTTTATGCTTCTTCTCCTTCTCTCTTTATCTTCGACATATATAATTGGTAATTATGAACCAAAAAACTTTAAAAAATCCACATATATGTTTGAATTAACTTTATAATAAAAAGTCGAAATACACAACAATAAGATATTACTTTTTGGTAATTCAAATATGATCGACCAATGAAAGTATAATGACTTCAAGCTTCTCGTCAACTTGGCGACGTTTCAAGGGAAAAATAATTTGTTGAAGCGGTTTTTATACATCGTACAGAATAATCTAATATGTTTACAATTTAAATTTACCTTTTATACCATAAAATGTACAAACAAATCTTATAATTTTCCTTAAAACGTGAATGTTAAGGCTCTTAGTCCAATCAGCGTGTTCTCTGTCCTCAGTGCGATTATTCATTCATTTTGCACGGTAAAGTTTATGAGGCCGTAAAAGACACTTTATAAAATTAATTTGAAACAAGGTGAGTTCAAATAAATCCACGAGAATTTTGTGCTTAGATTAAAATCGTAAAAGCGACTGTTGTAAAGGTTTACGCTGTCGTGCTGTAGGCCTGTGGAGTAACACAACTATACGTTTCCTTTTTATATGGATACGTCCTATATTTTCGATGCCTCAAGAAAATTTACAGAATTTACTATTCAAAAATATTTATAAACATTAGTATAAAGCGCTCGCTGCTGCAGCCGCTTTTTATTTCAAGTCTTCCAGTAAAAGCCAAATTGAAAGTCTACGGAGCCTACGTACGCTCCAGACTGACATATGCGGCTTCTGCCTGGTACTTTTTCTGCTCAGGGTACCAGAAGCAAAGGCTGCAGATCCAGCAGAATAAGTACCTACATCTAATAGTAGGAGCTCCTAGGTACGTCAGAATTGACGTCATACATCGTGACACACGGACGCTCACCGTGGAGGAGTTCGTCCGCCAAATTGCGCGGAGTATGTTTCGCCTATCGGATAATTCCCCGCATACCTCCACGGCATTTCCAGCCTAAATCAAAGAACGGCAAACACTTGGTATCCCCTGCCTTGTGAGCTCCTGTTGCCGCCACCTCCAGACGTAGGCAATGACGGCGAAGATGACACAGTATCACGCAATATCAGTGGCAATACCCGGACTTGACCATTGAATTAATTGACCTGGATGGACCCGTAGCGTCGCCAGCGGGAACCAACCCGTATGATTGCGGGCAAAACAAAATACCAGGCATAAAATTGATGTCTGAGGACGATGTCCGGGTAAGAAGGCACTGCCTCGAGGCCCGCAACCCTCAATTAAAGTTGAGAAGAACCCAGGAAGATACAGTGGCAGTGGCAACACCCGGACTCGACGATATACTGCAGTGACTTGGATGGACCCGCTATCTAGGTTGGTGGGAACCAGTCCGTTTTAGTGCGGGCATAATAGATTTCCGGGCAACACTGATGCCCAAGGAAATGCCCGGGCACTGAGGCTTGAGGCCCGTACTCCTCAACAATGTTGAGAAGAACCCCGGATGATGACATTAGTATAGAAATTTTCTAACAAACATTTGATCACAATGTTACAAAATGGTTTAATGTTAGGTAATATTAGTAAATATTTAAAAAATAAAATTGTTAGTACACAATTTGTTACAAATGCAAAAATTGCAAATGTATGTAAACATTTACATCAGTGTAGGAGCACTTAAAACATCTAACAATTTATAATATAATTTCTTTGAAAATGTTTGATAACATTTTTAAACAGCAGCATGGCAGTTTCATTACAGTAACAGCTTTCCTTGTATTTTATATTGTAAAAGCGAAGATATCATTATGCTGTACATCATTTGAATTTCGGAAATCGTTAGGAAATACGGTTATTTACTAATTAGACAGATTTAGACTGATTCGAGGGCAAGTTCGGGCGAATTCAAAATTCGATATTGAGTTTTCTGTTAGGAAATACTCAATATTTTCCCGGAGTTGGAATGTTAACGGTGTGCTCCACCCCAGTACCCCGGAGAGTAGGTTCAGCCATCGGTCCTGTTCCTGATCTCTCTCCGGTCGTGCCAGATTACCGTTACATCGGAGTTTTTATTAATTTTCAAAATAAGTCCACCCATTTTATAAATTAGCGGAAATTAACGAATTTCTTGTCTCATGGAAATTCCAGCATATAAAAGTGGCCTATATGCCCCATAAGCAATTCTCAGTGAAAAACTTGTCAAAATTTGTCCAATTGCTTGTTTACTACCCAGAATATGTAGTCAAACTGATATAAATTACAGAAAATGGGTTTATGTATATAAGCGTCATGTAAAACGTCATATGCCTTTCGTAAACAGACTGATTTTTGATATTACATACAGTCCTTTTAATTTCATTTACGTGTTTACATATAATGAGAATGCAGTCAATTAATTTATGAAATTCACGTGACTATTATTAATACGTCTTTATAAAAGTTTTACTTTTGCATCATCTAATCTGTCTGAGTTAACCTCTAATATAGGTGTATCGATTTAAACGTGATTTTCAAGAGCATAATCAATTATACATCTTAAATGCATACTGTCTGATGTTTTTTGTAATTGTTTTGTTATATATTTTTGGTCTCTAGATAATAGGATTTCGTTATATTACTAAAAATACATAGTATATGTTGAATGGGTTGAAATCCTACTTAGAAAGTCGCACTTTTTTGGGAGTATCGCAAATTTGGTATACCGCAAGGTTTACAATTAGGCCCAGTTCTGTTTAACATCTTTATTAATGATGTCACCAGTTATTTCCTAAACTCAAATTCCTTTATGGTGGTAATACTGGTGACATAAATATTTAATGTCATCAATGGTAAAGAAACTGATAAAATATGAGAATCTTGAGACTTGTCCCGTTTTGTCAAAAATTACAATGGCTACCTATGGAAGCTCTTTTATGACTGAGCAATATTAAAACTCAATTTTGATACTTGAGTAATTTAGATTCGCTGGTGTAACAAATTTAAATTAAAAGTGTAAATTAAAAGCAGTAAATAATACGGCATACTCTTGTTTATTTTCATACTAGCATAAACCTTCAATTTGTTTCTAATGGCATCTTTTTTCGTTAGTATACTAAGCTTGCCTTCAAGCTTTCGTTTCGTAATAGTGAAATTGTTAATATTAAATGCAATATTTATTAACGATTTGATGAATAGACATATTATACTACTAATACTTTTTGGAATCGTCAAATACAAACATTTTCTTATATTAATTCCATTGAACGACTTGAAGAGAAAAATGACTTAAAACCTCTAGTTACCATGGCCTCTTTTCGCTCTATTCTGAGAAGAACTCGCAACAAACTCAGTTGGATATTCGGTTTTTATCATTCAGTATTTGATTAACGTTTAGAGGAATACATTGACTCTTACACTTTTTAAAGTAAACCTGCGTTAAAATGATTTTCGTTTCTTCTTTATACTTTTATTAAATGTTTTAAATTTCAATACAAACTAACAAACTCTTCGCTTTTGTAATATTTGTATAGATTACGTTGTATATATGACATTATATTGTTAAGGTTGAAAAAACCTTCACCATTCAGGATTCATTTACTTTTTCAATTATAATATTAATAGGATAGGTTATAAATAATATTTTCCTTAAGACGCAAGACTAGAATTATGTTAATCCGACATTTGCATACCATCATTTGCGAAATTGCTTTTAAATTACAAAAAACGGTGTTGCAATTTGAATGTCTGAGTGAATTCCATGCAATTTTTATTTAACACAGACCGTTTTTTTATTCATTTATTAGGTATTAAAGTGTAGGTGTCTGTCTTTGATTTTTTTCTTTTTTTTTATTGCTGACAGATTAGCGCTTGACTGTGATCTCACCTGATGGTAAGTGATGTGAAACAGTCTAAGATCGAAGCGCGCTAATCTGTGATGAGACGATATACCCCTTACGGTTTCTACACAGCATTGTACCGGAACACAAATCTTTTTGTTTGGCGGTACGTTTTTGCTGGTAGGGTGGTAACTAGCCACGGCTGAAGCCTCCGACCAGTCCAGACTCGGACAAATTAGAAAATACAATTTCATAAATTCGTCCTACCGGGGATCGAACCCGGGACCTCCGCTAGCAAAGCGAATACTCGCACTACTGCGCCAGCGAGGCCGTCAAATATACATACATTCTTACAAATGCTTGGATACTATATGCTTGAAATATACATTCTTTAAATTACAAATGCTTTTACGACCTCGTTGGCTAATAGTGCGAGAATTCGTATCGATTTTAGAGATATGAGGATCGATTTTCGACAAGGCAAATTTAGAGAAAAAAGTTAAAAGTGCGTGCGTACAAAGTATACATGTCAGGAGTGAAACGTCTTTGGCAAACTTATCTTTAAGTCTTGTTTATATTTATACAAATCTAAAACTTTGGACTTCCGAGATTTTGAGGGAAAAAAGAAGATATGTTAGGAACTTAAAGAATTTTATTGACTTTAAAATGTTGAAACAATCTTAATTGTCATGAAAATACAAAAAGTGTAGAAAATTAATACGAATAATTAATTGAAATCTCAAATGACGAATTGTAAATTAAAAACGTGTTTTTGTCAATATTAGAAATTAAGAAATGCTATTCAACGATTTGTTATCGTCAAAGTGATTTTTAAAATTATAGTAAGCCTTGTTTAATAAATTATAAGTCACATCTTTAAGATAGATCTTAGACTGTATCATGACTTACCATCAGGTTAGAATTTAGACAAATGCTAACCTGGCAGGAAAAACAGGTCTATTTGGACGTTAAAGAAAGCCAAGATGGCCTTTTTAAACTATTTCTTTCGGGGGCTTATCTCTTATTCTCTAGCAGATCTTTTACAGACTTGTAAGGTGTTTTATTTTAAATAATTTCGCATATACTTTTATAATTCTAAGCCAATTTCGATATAACTTTTTTTCAAGGTAAGTTTAAGCTCTCACTTTGTCACAATATACTTTACCATACAATATATATCCGCGTATTGCCTGATTCCGTGGAGACATGGGGAAAAAATCATTCTCGAATCCATCTGAAAATACCTAAAAAGTTTCAACTTAACCGGTCCAGCTATTAAGGGGGCGTATAGCGACATAGACACTCACATAAGATATATATGTCAGAGTGCAATAGTCTGTGGTACGCTGGCGCCGTCTGTCTATCGGCGTGGGGCAAAGTCAATAAGTGGCAGTCCGGCGCCCGTTTCTTGGTAGTTCTCGGGTGATGGCCTGTCGGTGCGATCGATTTTTGAAACCGCTGCGTTCCTAGCTATTATTATTAATGAGTTTGTGTAAATTGATATCGGAAACATTAAGTGATTGAACATTATAATCTGAGTTAATTAATAAAGTGTTTGATTTCAACAACATTACCCAACGAACGCCCACAGTATGGAAATAGAAATTATGGATGCCGTTAATGACGATGTCGGCAGAGAGTCCGATACGCCCCTATGTTTTGTGCTCTCCTTCTCTCTTATTCTCCGACATATATATATATGTCCATCCATCTCACTCATATGAGAGAGGGATTTTAGAGCATTATCCCACCACGCTGCTCCACTGCGAGTCACACTCTCATAGTCAGATGTGGCGGCAAACCGTCACGATTGGAGTGAGATCAGATGCAGAACCGACGGTATTATGTGCTCTTCGGGGCACGGGGGTGGAGCACATCAGCAACTTCCCAATTTTTGGCAAATATTGAGAAAATCTTAATAGAAAACTCAATATCGATTTTTGAACTGGTAGAGTATTTGTACTTCTAAACTGCTTTGCCAATTTAGATACTATTTTTATTTATTTATTTTTTACTTTTGTTCACCCCAATATTACAAAATAAAAACAGATATACAGCTAATACAATACAGAGTACAATAGGCGGTCTTATCGCTTGGTAGCGAACTCTACCAGACAACCTTTTGGTACAGGAGTAATTGTAGGAGACAGTGGTGGGTGGTGTATAAATATAGACCTACATACAAATAACTACATCCTAATACGTAGAAAAATATACATAAATAACAATAATAATATATATATGTTGACCCATAAATATATTTATAATATCGTCGCTTCAACCGATGGACGTCCACTGCTGGACATAGGTCTCACGAAATGATGCCCACAAGGCCCGATCTTGCGCCGCCTGGCTCCAGCGGCTACCGGCGACCCTCCTTATATCGTCGGTCCACCTTGTGGGGGGTCTTCCTACACTGCGTCGTCCGGTGCGGGGTCGCCATTCCAGCACCTTCCAGCCTCAGCGTCCATCGGTACGTCGGACTAGGTGCCCCGCCCATTGCCACTTCAGGTTCGCGATTCGTAGGGCTATGTCGGTGACTTTGGTTCGGCTACGGATCTCCTCATTTCTGATTTGATCGCGTAGAGAAACTCCGAACATAGCCCTA